>JAJIBD010004358.1:0-119752 GCA_021461705.1 Cryptotis parvus
TAATATGATAGATTCCAGAATCCACTTAACAGTTGTACTGTCCTAAAAAATTCAGGCATTGAAACAAATAAAAATAATAAAACAAGAATATTATGGGAAAAATGTTAATGAACCTTAGTTCCTGTCAATATTGAACATCCCTAAGGACAATATTGAAGAATTTTTTGTTTTGTTTTGTCTAATCAAATGTTCAGATAAGCATAATTAAATATATAGTCATTTTTCTGTATTCATAGTATTTACAGTATTAACATGTGTTGTATGAAGACAATACACTGTAATACAAAATTTGTCTGTAAGGTCAGAATAAAATACATGTAGTAAAATTACAAGAAATAATTTTTCAGTTCAAACATCTATGTCAGTTGTGTGCAGATACCGTAAAAATGGAATGGAAATTTTAGACATTTTGAGCAAGAGGACAGCATTTCTTAACTTGTTTAACATATCTTAGCAAGTTGAAAAAATATGTAAAATACCTCTTCTTAAATTTATTCTAAACGGCAAAGAATGTATTTTAAAGTTAGTAACAAGAAATAAATTTTTCTTTATCTAGGCCTCCCTCCTTCTTCAAAATGATAGTTCCTGTCTTATTTAGAAGATTTTGTTTTCAAACTGAAGCAATCAAAGCCATTGGTTTTTATTAGTATCTTCTTTGCTTCAATTTGGTTCAACACAGGAAGATATCACAGTATGGGGAAAACTTAGGGCTAAAATAATTATGTACATTTGATAAAGTTTTGCATTTCATCCAAACATGAAATAACTTTGTCATGATTTGTAGTAATAGGAAAGAAAACATAGAATTATAAATAAGCTGCTTTTTAATTTGTGTATCATTTAAGTCAACTTGAGTTGTTGCTGCCTGAATGCCATTATCTAACAATTATCAGTAAATTTGTGTTTCCATTATTAGATAGCAATAATGAGTACTTGAGACCTCTAAGATTTTTCTCATGACATTTAAGTGGTAATCATGGAACACACAGTATTCTAGATCAGTCTCGAGGAACAATCTATTTCCATCGTCCTGGAGTAGGGGGAGCAGAGGAACTCAAAGCGAAATTAATTTCCTTGAAAATAATTTCTAAATAAGGCTTTTTTTTTCCCAGAACCCAGTCAGCAATTTAATATTTAATAGCAAGTGGTATATCATATATAAACACCTTCGGCTCTTCTATCAACCTTTATCTTACTCTTAGACTCACGGCTAATATTGAGACCACAGTTTCTTTCCCCTACTTTCCAGCTGTTACTTTCCCAGTGACAATTTAAAATCATCAAACCAGCATGAACTGTAAGTCCTAATTTGGAGGTAAATAAGACACTAAAAATACAGATCCGAATTTCATCTGATTTTTTACTTTGGTCTGATATTTGCCTTTTCTGATTATCATTTCTCCTATAAAAGAGAACTATAGTATCCCCTTTCAATAAACACAAGATTTCTGTGGGGGCGGGGGAATGCCCAGGACTGGCCATTGGTTATTTAATAAAGAAAAGTCACAGAGATAGTTGTAGAGGGTCAGAGCACTTTGGTGTTGGTGCGATACAACAATGCCATAAATTTTAACACCATTGTAACTGCCTAAACTATAATAAACAAAATGGTAGGAAAAGATGTGACTATGTTTTGAAAATAGCACAAAATGTAAAAAATAAGAATTGACAAATAAAATGCTTCTCCAATATCAATGGTGCCTGTACACACATGCTCGTACTTCATACAACAATTAAATGGACCTGGAATTGGGTTTTAATGAGTCTTTTCACTTAATAAAAGAGATCCACTAAAAGCAATTTAACCAGAATTCCTGAGGTCTTTTTTATTTCATCCTGTAATATCGCATGACACTACTCCTCAAACTTTTGTGTATATCATATAAACAATCCCTTAAACATGAGTTAAAATTGCATACAAATATGATTCCTACTAACAGCAAAATAAAAAAAAAATCACTGTTGAGAAACTCACTCTAGACCATTTTCCCAGAACTGTTTTTTTTTCAAAATATGCAAATTCTATGAAACTAATGCTGACTATCACTGTTTTTCTGACATTAATTTCTTCTGGAAAACAAGAAGCTGCCATGGAAGCAGACTATGAGAGGGGGAGGAATTGGGGACATTGGTGGTGGGAAATGGGCACTGGTAGAGGGCGGGGTGCTGGAACACTATGTGACCGAAATCTCCAAACATGAACAACGTTGTAATTGTATATCTCACGGTGGTATAATAAAATATTAATAAAATAAAAAACCATGTTAAATTTTATATCGCATTATCCTAATATACTGTGTGATAAGGCTGATATCAGATGAATGGAGGTATGTAACTAAGTGCTTTGAGATTGAAAGAAAGACTTGATCATTATTGATTACATTGTCTAAGATATTTATTTGTTCATTTGAAAATTGCTAATTACCTTTGCTGCCCTTGGAATTTGGATACAATAACATTTTCAGAGTTTACAATTTTGCTATTATTTGTTTTGTTAATTAATCAAATAGTCCAGAACTAGACTACTAACCCAAACCCAAACATGGATATCCAATAACCTAGCATTTTCTTTATGTTATCACAAAGAATATTGCTTCTACAATCTCAGTTTCAGATTTCAAAGACATCAAATCAGACATTCAGTTTTAACTATAATACACCAATTAAAATGTCAAAGAATCATAAACCCTATACATGAATCAGCAAAGCCTATAAAAGAAGTTGGAATGTCTTTAAAAATCAAGGTGGGCTCAATAAATTAAAATTTGAATCCTAAAAAATTTTACAAGGTAACCTTTGAATCACAGCCTGGCTTGGCGCGGCTGCAAGCAACCACGTAGTTCATCAATAAATGCTCGAGGGGCCGGGCGATAGCCCAGCGGGTAGGGCGTTTCCCTTGCACCGGCCTATGCCGGCCCGGGTTCGATCCCGGCATCCCATATGGTCCCCGAGCACCGCCAGGAGTAATTCCTGAGTGCAGAGCCAGGAGAAACCCCTGAGCATTGCTGGGTGTGACCCAAAAAGCAAAAAAAAAAAAAAATAAAATAAAATAAAAAAATAAATGCTCGAGTTTTGAGGTGACTACAAGATTATCCCACCCGCATGTCAGAGCCTGGCAAGCTACGTATTTACATGCCAAATACCAGCAACAATTACAGACCTCATTCCCATGACTTGATGGAATGGTTTGAGGCTCTTTATGTTCCTGAAGTGGGTAGACGACTTGGGCTTTCTTGCATATGCCAGAACATATTAAAATGCTACTGGTGCCCGCTCGAGTAATCGTTGATCTACGGGAAGTCAAGTCAAGTGATCAAGTGAACCTTTGAAAATCCACTGAGATATGCTAATAGTTGTTGAAAATGGTAACACCAGACTAGGTCTGAGCCTTGAATGCACACAAAGGGATATACATGAAAACTCCTAAATGTTTGTATTGCAAGTCATAATGTGTAAGAGAAGGGAGGAGAGAGAGAGAGAGAGAGAGAGAAGGAAGGGGGAAAGAGAGAGAAGAAGAAGGAGAGAGAGAGAGAGAGAGAGAGAGAGAGAGAGAGAGAGAGAGAGAGAGAGAGAGGCGGCAAAGTTCCTGCCATAGAGACAGGCTGGGGACGGGGCAGGAAATCTGGGGACTTTGCCTGTGGGAAATGCAAACGGGTGGAGGGATGGGTGCTGGAACACTGCATGACTGAAACCCAATCATGAACATCTTTTTTTAATTATATCTCACAGTGGTATATTTTTAAAAAAAATATTGAAAGAAGAAAGAAAATCCACTGAGAGCTCCCCAGTCTCTGAATTTGTAAAATGGTCATATCTTCCCTGACTACTTGATAGATTGAAGAGTGCCTGAAAGCCTTTCTTAAATAGTGAACTCCTATCTGGATACAATTAAGTTGTTATTAACAGAAAATCATGGTAACAGGTGTTTTTGCACTCATTGGCAGAGTTTTGTGATTGTTGCAGTGAGACTGCTTCTTAAAAGATGCATTAAGAAGTGTTTTTGTCTGTGTGTTTCTAAATGTGATAATTTGCCCACATCCCTATTCTTCCATTTTATATGAGCATTACTCGATGTTTCTTCACATGCTTTACAAGATAAACTTTCAACTGTAAATGTGAAAAAAAAAGTAGACGTGGGAGATGGAGCAATATAATGCTGAAGCTTGCTCAGGTTCAACAATGTTCCTGTAAGGCCGAAAACTTCCATGCTTTGTTCACTACTACATCTCTAACATCTAGAATAATGCCTGACATTAAAATTTTTCAAGATCAATTAGTTATGGCTCCTTTAATTTGTTGGTATATTTGCTTATAAAAATAAGCATCTTTTGCAAACACCATTACATGATCCTTCTCGAGGGTGCTAAATGTGTTCCATCTCAAGTCTACTGAAATTCAGGATTTCAAAATCAAGAGCACCAATCAACAGTCTGTTTGATAACACACAATGTTTATGTAATCTAAATATAGTCATACATATGGTGTGTGTATTTAGACATATATATACATTATATATATATATACATGCATACACACTTTAGTACATAGTAACACTTAGGAAAAGCTTTTTTTTTTTAATTTTGGTCCTCCCAAGCATTACTCAGGGGGCCCAGGGCCATTCCTGGTGATTTTTGACTAATTGGTCCATTCATTTGATTATAGGGCAGAGAATGAAGTGGCACCCAAGCCTTTGAAGGACAGTCCAGTCTCTTTGGTGGTCTTAGAGGACTTCTAGGATATACCTGGTAGTTTGGGAGGCATGTGGTTCCAGGAATGAAACCCAGGTCAGGTACATGGATGGTGCTCTCCCTAAATCTTGGACTATTTCCCAAGCCCCCAAAAATACTATTATTAACTCATATATGCATGTGACAGATTTTAACAAAAACTGGTAGAAGATCTTAATAATTATTTAGCTTTGCCCATTTCCAGTCTTATTGAGATCTACTTGTTTTCAACTTTTCATTTACTTTTAAAGGCTGTTAATATTACAACTTTAGAGATCAAATATTTCATAATGCCAGAGTGTTGTTATCATGAATATTGCCTTTTATTATGAAATAGAATAAATAAGCATAGGATCGACTATGACTTGATCCCTAAACTTACTTTTTGTAAGTAAATCCCTATCTGAACAGTGATACAGATAATTTGCTTTTTTTCTGAAAAGTTCCATAAATGTCATGAAACTGGTACATAGCCACAAGGTGACAAGAAAATATTACACTAAACATACCCAAAGCTCTCTCTCAAAATCGAGTCATAGTGATAAAAATTCTTAAAACATCTTTAATATTTTCTTCTTAAGTAGGATAAATTTGAATTATACAGCTGGTATGTGGGAATAATCAAACTTCCCAATAAAATATCCATGGGACATTAATTGATATTAATAATATGTATATTAATTTGTGAAAACTATAGTCCACTTTACAACCCTCTGGGTTGACTGCAATTTTCATTTTTTTAATCTTCTGCAGTCATTTCAATGAAATAAACCCATCTTACAGAATTTTTTGAACCTATGACCCGACAATGAACAACCTCATGGTAATGAATTTTGCAGCTTGATTCTTTCTTCTAACTTTTCATTTATCTAAAAAGTACTAATAGTTATTTCTTTTCCTTTTCCTAATAGTTGCACTATACATTTAACCTACTGTTTTGTTCCTCATCTGTAAAATGCAGATAACAGCACAAGAAGAGTGACAATAGTACCTGCCTCAGAGTAGAATTCCATTAAGTTTTGGGTTTTCTTCATTAGGAAAGCTATGTAATTTTCCACATTTGATAGATTCCCTTGCAACACACACACACACACACACACACACACACACACACACACACTGAATTTTGAAACATCTAGAATCAACTTCTGTGTCTTTTTATATATAAGCAATGCCAAAGGAAAAACTATAATTAACTTTCCCTTGACTATGCTACCCTGTTCTCAAACTTGAGTACTGTTTTTAGCAGCATCACATGGTAAGGCTTAAATTCAGATTACAGGATCCTTCCCCCTAGTTTCGAATACAGTATTTCTAAGATGAATGCCAAGACTTTACATTTATAAAAGCTTCCACTCTCTTCTAGTGATTATTTCCTAATGTACAATCTATTATTAAGTCTTGGACCATGAGAACTTTGTCGCCTCCAGTCCTCTTTCCTTGTATTGAAAACAGACATGAACACAAAGTGCCTGCCATAGAGGCAGACTGGGGAGAGGGGCGGGAATTGTCGGGAACGCCGCCAGGGTCCCCCGACAGTGTCAGGACAGAGGTTGTCTTCTACCTCCGAGGACGCCGGGAGAACAGATGAAAACTCACGAGTCCGGTGCAGTTCCAAAAATGGCTTTTAATAGTACAAAAGCTCTTCCACAGCACTCCAATATAATGAACAAACTCTAGCTCTGGTCCGAACTTAGATCATACAAAAGAGCCTAAGTCTCCCACCAAAGAGAGAGGGATCTCACCCGAGCTGAGTCCTACCCAGAAGAAGGAGCAAAGGCCAAAGAGCAAAAGGCCAGAAGCCAAAAAGCCAAAAGCCGCAGGAGCCAAAAAGCTGAAGGCTGAGGAACCAAAAGGCAAAAGGTAAAAGGTGAAGGGGCCTCAAGTCAGCCCCATATATACATCAAAGTAACCCAATCAGGAGGTTGTCATGCCAACAAAGAACCCTAAACAGAGTGTAGTGCCACACCCTATTGTAGGTATAAACAAAGGTTACTCCAAGGACTAATCCCGAGATTATCTCTTATGTAAAACACTGGAGAGAGAGGGGCTGATATAAAGTAATACATCTTAACTTCATGAGCTTCATGTAATCTAGATGGTACCCACAAGGTCCTTATTATTATATGCACCAGGGTGATTCTGAGTATCTTGTTCTCATGTACTGAAAGGGTCATACTCGCCTGCTTAGAGCAAACTAGTATGATCCTTCCTATAGTCTACCTTTAGTCTCAGCGTAGCCAGGGTGGTAGTCTCCTGGTAAATTCTAACTGTCCCACGTTGGGTGCAGTGGGTATAAAGAGGAGCTGTGCCCAATCTAGAAAACATAGAAGCCTTAGTAGATGTATAAGTCAGAAGTTATTCAATCAAGGTGACTTCTGTAACTGCCACACCCTCTAGAAGTGTTTACATAGAAGAGAGATCTCATTAGAATGAACATTGGCTTAAATAAGATTAAGCTGGGAGTGAGCAAAACAACAAAACTCCCAGATTAGCTAAACATGTCCTCCAACAGGAATCAGGGAATATTGGTGGTGGGAAATGGGCACCATTGTGTGCACTGGTGGAGAGAGGGTTCTGAAACAATGTGTGACTGAAACCCAAACAAGAACATTTTTGTAATTGTACATCTCACAGTGGTGAAATATTTTTTTTAAAAAAAAACAGGCATGGATATAGCAAATAGCTAATAGCATGTTTGGGAGGATTATAGTCTGGGTCTGATATGGCCCCTTCTAGATCATTTCCATAATATTTCTAACACGAAGCTTCTGACCTCAGTTTTCTGTTTAACAGAATATTAAAAGGTTGTTCTTCCTATCAGTTTTGGCTCAAACCCAAAAGTCGGAGCACATGATGAAAGCTATCAAAGAATACCTTCTCATCACAAGGTGCTTGGTTAACTGAGAATTTGTAAAAAGAAATGACCCAGTACTATTTCTAGTATAACTGCGCAACATCTCCCTGTTAAAAGTGTTGAGGTGAAAAACTGAAGAATAGTTACGAACGTTAGGCTGTATCTGAGCATTCCTCAGTGTAATCTATAGTTGGCACTTGAACAATAACCTCTGAACTGCTCAGATCCATGTCCGGGAGGATTTATTTGACCTTTCCTCTGACTCTTCCTTCTGAGTATATTCAATTTGCAGATGGTAGAAATGAAAAGCGGTGCAATGTCCCACTTTTTGGTTGTCTTGATAACTGTTTTTTCTCTTGTTTACTTTAGTGTAAGAATATAATCACTGTATCACTGTCTTCCCGTTCATCATCAATTGGCTCAAGTGGGCACCAGTAACATCTCCATATGACCTGTCTTATGCAAGTAGAGCCCAAGGGCACCTGCTTGTTCCAGGAACATAAAGAGCCTCAAACCATTCCATCAGGTCATAGAAATGAGGTCTATAATTGTTACTGGTATTTGGCATATCAAATATGACACGGGTAGCTTGCCAGGCTCTGCCGTGCGTAGCATACTCTTGTACAAGAGTAAAGAGGTGTGGCCCAAATACAAAAATTAGAAGATATAATATATAATAAAAAGATGTATATACCATATATCTTTTAAAGCCAAATTAATTTTATCTGTACTTAGACATACATAAGCTATAACATACACATGTATATGTGTACACATGCATGAATACACACAAGATAGTCACAAAGATATACACACATATATACATATGAACAAACACACATTTGTAGGCAGATCTTTTTAGTTTTCCAAAATTTTTACATTGTACATATAAATACAATGTAACACTATATGCATATATATGAATATATGAATATATATGTGGGTACATGTGCACACATAATACACATTGACACATAAAACACAAATAGATATTTATAAATATTCATAAACATACACATGCATACACAAAACACAATGTATATATGTGTACTTATTTGTATATCTGCATGCATACATACATATACAACCTGCAATTTTACACAATTTATGCACAAACTACATGTATAATATGTACATGCACGTGTTGACAGTCACATAGCCCCATATACAGAGAACTGCAGCAGCTTGTGGAAAAGGTGGGAAGGAGTGTGGGAATCCTGTGCTGAGGGCTCACTCCTAGCAGGGCTCAGGGGACTATGTATGAGGTGGTGGGGACCCAATCAGGGTCAGCCACATACAAGGCAAGTGTCTCACCTGCTAACTTTCATCACTTGATTAAAAAAAATTTGTTTTAATTAAGATAATGTGTTGACAGTGGTGTAGACCTTTATGGTGAGTGGTATACACAGCTACCACACCTCACCACCATCAAAGTTCTCATCCTAACCTTTCCCTTGAGTCACATTCTGTCACCTACTCCACCCTCCTCAGTCCTTGAGTTCTCAGTTTGTGTTAAAGCACCTAGTGTAACACCGAATTATTATCTATAACACTAGAGAGGCAACTCAGGCTGAAGGTGCTGCCTACTCATTGTTTTAGCAGTAGAGGAGATTGTTTTTCATCATGGAGCTAGGCAGAGTTGCTCGCTGGCGTTTCAGTGTAAAACTGACCATAAGGTTCTGGAAAGAGCAGTTTCATAAAGGGGTATTGAATGACTGGCTCGATTTTTCTGATGGCAACAGCTTTAGAGTCTGGTGTTCTGGTGTTCAAGACTACGGTCTGGGAGAATTTCTCTGATAAGGAAAGAGCAGAGGTTTGTTATTCACTACCTCTGAAGAGATGAAAAGAATATAATATACACAAAATATGTGCTATTAGTATTTATGCAAGTAGTAAAATTTCTAGTCAATAGAATAATAATTTAAGTTTGAGGAAAATTACATTTATATGGAATTTTTTCACTGAACAGGGGTCAGTGACTCTAGTCCTCACATTCTTCAAGGGTCAAAGTGTGTATGAAAAAGTATGCATATACATACTTCCCCTACTTAATATCAAAACACAGTTAACGGGGAATTCCTTTTGCCTCCTTTTCTCATTTTCAGTATGGAAATAGCCTAGTCAGGGACTAGGAGTGCTAGAATAATAAGGTGAGAAGCATCCAGTCCACCCCCACCTTCACCGCTGCTTCCTACCTGCAGTTCCTTAAACTAACGGGGAAATAGCTTTAACCTTCAGTAAACTTCTGAGTTGTCATTATTACAATAGACCAGGTAATTCTGCTGTTAAGATAAGACATTTGTTATAATTAAATGTACCATAAGATATTATTTTTTAAGAATCCAGACTAATTAATAAGCCTCCACGCAAATCATCAAGGAGCAGAAAGGAATGGCTCACAAGAGCACATTTGATTGGGTCCTCATTGAGTCAGAACAACTCTTAGGGTGAGTTGCAAAAGGGTGTTTTAAAGCTCCAGTAATCTCTTAAACACTGAGGACGTATATTAAAAGGAAAAAGAGGCTACAGGCTGCAAGACTTGGCCCGGGTAGCTAGACATCAAACAGCTGCAAGCAGTCCTCAAGTTAGTTTTGATTCCTCTTGTAATGAAGGAGTGGAGTATCCCATTCAAGGGGTCAGTTGCAGTTAGTTGCTCTTTCCCTTGATAGCTCACCCGTTTTGCTAGAGTTAGGCTTTAACCCCTTGATTTCCCTTTTCTCCCTTTTTGGTGATCAGCTCAGTCATGGAAAGTTTTAGAATGGTGTAATTTAGGGTAGAGTAACTAAAGAAAACTGGAGTTGGGGCTACTATTTGCTGTAGGTTATTTCATGTTGGAGGACAGGTTTAGCTATTCTGGGAGTTTTGTTGTTTTGCCCACTCCAAGCTTAATCTTATTTAAGCCAAGGTTCATTCAAATGAGACCTCTCTTCTATGTAAACACTGCTAGAGGGTGTGGCAGTTACGGAAGTCATCTTGATTGAATAACTTCTGACTTATACATCTACTAAGACTTATACAGCTACCACAATCTATGTTTTCTAGATTGGGCACAGCTCCTCTTTATACCCACTGCACCAGCGTGGGACAGTTAGAATTTACCAGGAGACTACCACCCTGACTACGCTGAGACTATAGGAAGACTATAGGAAGAATCATACTAGTTTGCTCTAAGCTGGCGAGTGTGACCCTTTCAGTACACGAGAACAAGATACTCAGAATCACCCTGGTGCAGATAATAATAAGAAGGACCTTGTGGGTACCACCTAGATTACATGAAGCTCATGAAGTTAAGATATATTACTTTATACCAGCCCCTCTCTCCAGTGTTTTACATAGAGATAATCTTGATAGAAAGGATTAGACCTTGGCATAACCTTTGTTTATACCTGCAATAGGGTGTGGCACTACACTCTGTTTAGAGTTCTTTGTTGACATGACCCTCCCTGTCACAAATCGGATTACTTTGGTGTATATAAGGGGTTGACTTGAGGCCCCTTCACTTTTACCTTTGGGCCTTTTAGCTTTTGCCTTTTTGGCTCCTGTGGCTTTTGGTTCCTCTGCCTTTTGCTTTTGGCTTTTGGCTCTTTGGCCTTTTGCTCCTTCTTCTGGGTAGGACTCAGCTCGGGTGAGATCCTCTCTCTTTGGTGGGAGACTTAGGCTCTTTTGTATGGTCTAAGTTCAGACCAGAACTAGAGTTTGTTCATTATATTGGAGTGCTGTGGAAGAGCTTTTGTACTATTAAAAGCCTTGTTGGAACTGCACCGGACTCTGAGTTTTCATCTGTTCTCCCAGCGTCCTTGGAGGTAGAAGAGAACTTCGGTCCTGACACTGTCGGGGGACCCCTGTGGCGTTCCCGACAATTTCATTATTATTTTATTGTGGTTGACAGAAGGTTGAACTTCCATCTTGTAGAAGACAGGAGACCCTAGGCCCCTGTTCTTATCAGTCTTTGGTGACTATTTCTCTTGTAGTTGGAAGAAGTTGGTTCCTCTCCTTGCATAATAGGCTTGTTGCTATTTCCAGCAGGACTTGGCTTCGCAGCCCAAGAGACATATTTTTTTGTCTCTTTGACAGGGATGAAAACCTATCTGCCTTAGAGTTGTACCCCTAAAGTATAGGCTTTTTTTTAATGTACCTCTCACCTGAATAAGTTTATATATCACTGAAGCATAATTCCTTCTCCCTAAGACATCTGGGGTCGGAGCAATAGTACCATGGGTGGGGGTCTGCATTGCACACAACCAACCAGGGTTCAATCCCTGGCACCACATATAGTCGCCTGAACTCCACCAGGAGTGATCCCTGAGCAGTGCCTAAAATAATCCCTGAGAACTCACCCCACCCTGCCAGAAAAAAAAAACACGGAAAGAAATTTTACTCCTTCTCATCACATATTAGATGACCAAATATTTATCTTTAATGGCCCTTTCAGATAAAGGAGATATAACCATTTGAAATAGCTCACAGAAGCCCAAAATGTGTCCTAAAACATACACTCCAATGGTTATCTTAAAATATTATACTGACATAAATAAATAAGTAAAATACATTGTGTATAAATCAGTAAAAGGCACATATTTAAAAATTCCTAGGACATTTAGCAAAGCCCAGATCAGTCAACTATTTTCAAAGATAAAAAGAGCTTTGCTACCATTGGCTAGTTTCCCAGCCCAAATCATTGCTCATTTCAATTTGCAATTAGTCCTAGGAGACAAATGTCTGCCAGAAAGCATCTGAACTTTTCAATATATGGAAAAGAGTTATGTTCTCCTATAATTTTTAATAACATTTTTCCTGCTCATGATAGCATTTTTTTTGTGTATAATACTACAAGATGCTAGGTAGTACTAGAAAAAATGAATTATAAGAAACTAGGATTTGAGCACACCACAAATTAAACAGTGAAGTTGTTCCTGGGATCTAATCATCACATTATTTTCTACTTCAACAATGTTCTGAATCAAATTTTTCCTTTGTTTCTCAGATAATATTAGCTGAAACTCAAATGCTGTTTTTTAAATAAAAATTTCTTTGGATAGCTTCCATTGTAGCTGTAATGTAACTTCAAACTACAATACCTTAATATAAATCATAACATGTACACTTCCAGATTCACATAATTGAATTAAAATGTTTTTAACATAAAGATATCCACTGGATTTCCATGGGAAATTCAGTAAGTACTCTCAGTAGTTCACAAACTTAAGTGCCATTTTCTAAACAGACTTAATAAACATGTTTTTGTAAAGTCCATCCCATCTCTACAACAGGCAATATTTGGCCATAAAAAACAATTCATGGAATTTGTACAGCCTCAAATTATGTATCACTGTCTGTATCACTGTCTTCCCGTAGTTCATCAATTTGCTCGAGTGGGCACCAGTAACATCTCCATATGTCCTGTCACAAGCAAGGGTAGCCCAAGGGCATCTGCTTGGACCATTCTCAAGTCATGGAATTGAGGTCCATAATTGTTACTAGTTTTTGGCACAACAAATAAAACACGGGTTATGTAAGAACTATTTATTTCAATATGCTACCAATTCTCATCCTCTTTCCATAACTTGGCCTAATGCAATACTCTCCATGTACCTCATTGTTAAATCACAATAAATATCATAACTCTTCTCTAGAAAATAATTAGAGAAAAACTTATAGACTTATAAATATAATAGAATTACAACTAGAATTTTAATCATTGATGATAAATTTTGCCTCCATTCATTTCAATAATTATTATATAATTTCCATAATTATAATTAACTTAAGATATATAAATGTTCCAAAATTCTTTCTAAACTTTGATTGCAGCATTACATAAGATGATGGGGTGTATCAGAAATATGCTTCATATTCTTGTGAGCACTAGGATGAGCCTTTGACTTCCACTAAGCTTTAGAATTCATTACAAACCTGTTCCCACTGAGCAAAGCCACTGAGATAATACAACCTGCTAAGAAAGTTTCAGAGACAGTAAGACAAAGTAAGACAAAACCTCCCTTTGGAATCAGTGAGACTTGAATTTGAAGGTAGATGCGTCATGTCAGGTCAATATCTTAGGTGTTACAAAATACAAGATTTCCTTTTTATTTACTCTTTTTCCAGTTTTGAGCCATACCAATCTATGCTCAGGGCATTCTCCTTGCAGGGCTCAGGGAACTAAATTTGGGCCAGGTGTGTATAATGTAAGCCCCTGCTACTGTATTATCTCTCCAGAACACTGTAATATTTTTTGAGTTTTACTTGTCCCTGATTTCACTTATAAATTAGAGTGTTTACTTCTGGGGTACTTGTGCATGAAATCTGTGTATTGCTGGTATCAGGTTCTTTCTCTAATTGGATTGGGTCCACATAGGTAAAAAGCCATTCATACTCCTTAATAGCAATGGCTTAGAGGAGATCATTTCAGTCCAGATCCATGGAAAATTGTGCATAGGAAAAAGAAAGCAGAAGAGCTCCTGAATGCCATCTCTCCTTTAAGCATGTCTTAAAGTTTCAGGGCCTAAGAGACAGTACAGTTGTCAGGGTGTTTGCCTTGCATGTGCTGACCCAGGCTCAAACCCCAACCCCACCCCCAGCACCTCATATGGTCCCCAAGCCATGCTAGGAGTGATCTCTGAGTACAGAATCAGGAGAACAAGCCCTGAGTCCTGCTGAGTGTGACCCTGAAACCTATATATATCTTATACAAAAATTTACATTAAATATATATGTATATATCTTATATAAAATTTATCTCTTCTCTCTCCCTTAACTAACTTCAGCATCATACTCTCCACTTCCCTCCATGTCACAGCAAACCACATAAATTTATCTTTTCTTATGCTGATTAACATTCCATTGTGTATATATACTAGTTTCTTTATACAGTCTTCTGTTCTTGCTCTGTAATATGATCAAAGGGATTAAATGTCACAAAAAATGCTGGAGCAATAGTACAGCAGGTAGGGAACTGCCTTGAATATGGCCAACTTGGGTTCAATCCCTCGCACCCCAAGGACCCCCTGAGTACAGACCAAGGAGTAACCCCTGAGTATCACTTATTTTAGCTCCAAAACCAAAAACCAAAGTGACATTATTCATGATTAGTATATAATAAATGTTCAATAAATGATAGATAATTTGTTATTTTATGTGAATATTTGAGGGATATGGACAGACCTACATATGCAAGTTATTCATATTATATAATAGAATCAGATAACTAAGTGACAAAGTACTTCTTCACTCAGCCCAGCTGCAATATCACAATAACTATGCTTCAATATTTTCCTACAAGCTCTTTGAGAAGGTTCACTTCTTACATTTTTTTTAAAATCCACGATTAAAACTAGTGTTGACTACTAAAACAGTAATTCCTGCTACTATCTTAATATCTCTTTTTACAAGCTATGATATTAATATAATGCAGTCTATTGTTTACACAAATGTTTCCTTTCTTTAGCTGCTTTCTCCTAGGTACCTAGTTCAGGGAAACCTCATTTCCAAGCACAGTGTTCTCACGCTGAAATATATCCACATCTCTCTCTGGTTATCATAGTTTCATAATGAAATGCTTATATTTTTAAATGAATCGCAAAGACTTTTTAGTTAATCCTAAGTAAAAGCTTGAATAACGCCAACAGATTTTGTAAGACTATTTTGCCATGAATAACGTTTAGCAAAGTCTGAAAAGCATAGCTCAAGCCACCACCCTTCTCTACAGGGCCTATTACAGTACAGAGCATTTGCAGGTTTCCCTGTGCCAGTAAAACATTGGAAGGAGGCAGCTTTTGTAATAGGATCATTGGCTAAAATGAAATGAGTCAATCTGATCAATAGAAATTGCACATGCAGCAAAGAGCTCTTAATGGATCTTAATCTCCATTAGCTGAGCTGGAGGAAGTTGCAGGGGAAGCTGCATCACATTTCAACCATTTATAGTAGCATCCTGGTTCACGAGCAGCTTTCAGGGAATGGGAGTGTACATCCTGGGGTGCTCTGGGACAACCATCAATGGGATGGTAAACTCTTGCATCATCGGTGTACAGGAAATGCTCTGGGGAATACTCTGGAGAATTGTCTCCAAGGCTTATGAAAATTTTAGCAGGAATTTGTGGTGGGTCAACCAGAAGAACATTAGCACATAAAGCTTTTCTGTCATGTGTAATTAAATGTGGTTTAGAATTCTAAGATATAATTTATAAAACCAAAAGGAACAATTCCAAATTTGTTACCAGAGGTCCATAAAGTATGTGCTACAAGGAGATTTAGAATCAAGTTTTCCATTTTGCACATGACACTCGGGGCGGGGGTGGAGCATGTTTGGATGCCCATAATGTAAAACTAACTCCCCCTCAATTTAATATATAATAGAGAAAGCTTCGTGTGGAATTTTGAAAGAAAAAGAAAATTGCACACAATTTAGGAGACTGCCCATTGTACACACACTTGGAAATTGCTGCACAATATCTCCTAATTAATGCTGATTGAGTACTTTGGTTTCAAAAATTGAAAAGCGTAATACTTGGACATTGCATTACACAGTCATACATCCTCAGCACAAAGTCCTTGATCTCAGAGACCAAAATAGAGAAGCCACAGCAAATTATTTCATTGCCATTTTTTACAGTAAATAAAACTTTAGGATTATAAATTCAAAAGTCTAGGCTTATTAAAAATAAAACTTTCTGCATTACAATAATTTATTCCAAGATCATGGACTACTTCATCATGTCTTTGAGTTTTCCCCACAATATATTAACAACTTTAAATATGATATTTTCCTTCTCTAAGAATTTAGACATGACACTTTATTCCTATTATTATAACATTTTACCATATATTTATTAGAGTTGTTCATTTTTATGTTTGACTCAGCTTTATTGTACTTAAATGAATTAGAGACTCCATCAAAAATCAAAATGGACGTTTTAATAATTTTAATCTGAAGGTATTTTGTTTGAATAAATGCAAAAAACTATGTTATGTACAATTTTCTTCCTGAATGTCATTTAAATAATGTTTATTTATAAAGTTTATAAGACCTTTGAAAACATAACAAAATTAATTTGATATAAAACTAAATTGCCAGACTTTTACATTTAGGTGATCACGTTCCATAATAATCTTCCAGACACACTTCTTTATCTTCTATAGTTGTGAATATTTAAAATAGACTCAAAAACGTTGTCTCAAAAAAAAAAAGCATTGTCTCATCTTAGATTTTTCTACCACTAAATATGTTAACAATGGCAAAAGGAAAAAAAATAAGCCCAAATGATGTGGGTGGTCACCCACGGGTGCGGCCGAGAGGAAAGAGATGATCACTTTCTCCCAATCCACCTCCGCCACTCCGGAACCCAACTAGGACTGATAGAGTCTGTGGTGAGCCCTCCACAGCAGGGACCTCAAGTCCTGCCAGCCCCATGAGGTGGCCTTCAAGCCACACCTGACATTTGTTTGGTCTTCTTGGCCCAGGAGTTGATCCCCACCACCAGATTTCTTGGAGAGCCACGGACGTAGGCTGAAGTGAGGAACTGCTCTATGCAAGAAAGGAGAGTCAATTCTAGGCCTTACCCAGGGTTTTCAGGTTCTTTGTCTTCTTCGCAGAAAATAGTATCAGTCAGGAGTGGACAAGCAATGAAGTGAAAACTGATAATATGAAGGCTTTAGGAGAGGGAAGAAGAGAGAGAGAGAGAGAGAGAGAGAGAGAGAGAGAGAGAGAGAGAGAGAGAGAGAGAGAATGCAGGCTTTTTCAGAGGTGGCGAGAACCCCAGGACATGCATCCCAGCATCAGGTATGAAAGAATGAAAACACATCTCAAGAGGAGGGAGGAGGGTGACATACGTGCTGAGGTATCACATGTGCTCGGCTACACAGGCTCAAGCAGCACCTGGGCTCCGGCAGCATATGATCCCCCTGCCTTTCTTCAATTGGCTTTTACGGGTTTGCCCCCACGTGAGTGCTTCTACCTAGGTAAAAGTTTGTTGCTGGGGAAGTTGCTAAAGCAGGAAGTTGGGAGTGGTCTTCTTTGAAAACTCCTTTTCTTGACTTCTGTTCCTGGTGGATCTTTTCCTGGAGGATGGGTCCAGCAGTCTCTGGTCTGGGTTAGCTCCAGGTAAAGATCTTATCAAGTCTTGGCTCCTGATTCCTCAAGGTGGTAGGATAGCCTTAGGGTTATTGGTTTTATTCCCAGAAAGTTCATTGCCATACGGGCCCTTCCCTGTCCGCCTGCCTACATCACAAGTCGCTAAAATTGTTTAAACTCCTTATGACTGTACACAGACAGAAAGACAGTACTTTATGAAAATCAATGACATCAGAACTATCTAATAACCTGTATTTTTATTAATTGAACATTATTTTCTATTAACTGTTTCTACCTTTCACACCTTTAAATAATATTATACAAGTGCCTAGCACACAGGAATGATTCAACACATACTGTTAAAAAATAAATGAGTACATTTTGCTCAAAGAAAATAAATGAAGGACATTTTCTTATTTGTTTTTTTGTGTTGGAGTGGCCACACCTGGTGTTGGTCAGAGTTTACTCTTGGCACTGCAATCAAGAATCACTCCAAGCAGTGCTCAGGGGACCATATGGGATGTCGAGGATCAAACCAGGATGGCCACATGTAAGGCAACTGCCCTACCCACAGTACTCTCACTCCAGCCCCATTAGTAATCTTTCTTATGATATCACGCCATAGTCTCTGATTGCCAACACTTGAAACATATTTCTAAAGTTAAAAAAAATATACCATTTGGTCAATTTCTTTGAAGACTGTCTTGAGTATCCTTATAGGGACCACATTGAACCTGTACAAAGCTCTAGGGAGTATTACCATCTTGACAATGTTAATTCTCCCCATCCATGAGCAGGGAACGTGTCTCCATTTCCTCGTATCCTCTTTTATTTCTTGAGCAGTGTCTTGTAGTTCTCTTTGTATAGGTCCTTTTCACACTTGGTTAAGCTGATTCCCAGGTATTTGATTTTCTGTGGCACAATTGTGAATGGAATCGATTACTTAATATCCCTTTTTCTCTTTCGTTATTTGTATATAGGGAAAGCCACAGACTTTTGGGTATTGATTTTGTACCCTGCCACTCTACTATAAATATCTAATGTTTCTAAGAGTTTTTGGGTCGAGTGTTTAGGGTTCTCTAGGTATAATATCATGTCATCTGCAAATAACGATAGCTTGATTTCTTCCTTGCCTACCTGGATGCCCTTAATGTCCTTTTCCTCTCTGATTGCTATGGCGAGTACTTGCAGTACTACATTGAATAAAAGAGGTGAGAGAGGGCAACCTTGTCGTGTACCTGATCTTAAGGGGAAGGCTTTCAATTTTTCCCCATTGAGAATGATACTCACTGTGGGTTTTTGGTAGATGGCTTTGACTATCATAAGGAAGGTTCCTTGAATTCCCATATTCTGGAGGGTTTTAATCATGAATAGGTGATGGATGATGTCAAATGTTTTTTTCTGCATCTATTGATATGATCATATGGTATATGTTTTTATTTTTTCTCTTATTGATATGATGCATTATGTTGATTGACTTGAGAATGTTGAACCATTCTTGCATTCCCGGGATGAATCCACTTGGTCATGATGTATGATCTTTTTGATGAGTCTTTGGATTCTGCTTGCTAGTATTTTGTTGAAGATCTTAGCATCTGTGTTCATCAAGGAGATTGGTCTGTAATTTTCTTTCTTTGTGCTGTCTCTCCCTGATTTGGGTATCAGGGTGATATGTGCCTTGTAGAAGCTGTTTGGAGTGTTTCTGTTTCTTCTATTTCCTGGAAGAGTTGAAAAGGACAGGCAGTAGGTCCTCCTTTCTGGAAAACAATATGGACATTCCTCCAAAGACTAGAAATTGAGCTCCCTTTTTCCCAGCCATACCACTCCTGGGAATATACCCTGGGAAGTCAAAAACACACAGCGGAAACACCTATCTGCACTTTTACTTTCATAGCAGCACTGTTCACAATAGCCAGAACCTGGAAACAACCAGTATGCCCGAGAACTGATGACTGGATAAAGAAACTTTGGTACATCTACAGAATGGAATACTATGCAGCTGTTAGGAAATTGAAGTTTTGAAATTTGCCTATAAATGGATGGACATGAAAAGGATCATGTTGAGTGAAATTAGTCAGAAGGAAAGAGAGATAGAATGATTGCATTTATTTGCATGTCATAAATATTTATATGTATATATATACATATTATGATACCAAAATCCAATGTCAGGTGAAATGTGGATTAGGAGGTCTCACCAAAATTGGAAATTACCACAACCTGTGGGAGTCAGAGGTTAGGTAAGACAGAGAAGGGAACATGTGCGAATAAATGTGGAAAGGGCTAATACCAACCTAGAACTAAGCATTAAATACAGGCAAAAAATGCACATGATGGCCTCTAAGTGTATGCATTGCAATCCACAATATATAAGAGAAGGAAAAGAGAGAGAGGGAGAGAGAAAGAGATAACCTGCCATGGAGGCAGGCTTTGGGAGGGGGAGGGAATTGGGGACATTGGTGGTGGGAAATGGGCACTGGTGGAGGGTGGGGTGCTGGAACACTATGTGACCGAAACCTCCAAACATGAACAACATTGTAATTGTATATCTCACGGTGGTATAATAAATTATTTTTTTAAAAATATATCATTTTGCTGTATTAGAATTACCAGAATGACTTTTCCTTCCTCCAATACAAGTTAAAAAGTGTAATTATCTGGACATTGAGGCAAGATAAGAGAGAAAATGCTTTTCGGTCATGAAATTATTAATAACATTAATAATTCTAATGATATTAAAATGTCTTATTTATTATAAAAATAGAAAGCTAAAGCAAGTGAAAATTTTTTACTCTTTAATTAATTCGATCAACTCTACTTGATTTGAAAGTACTTAACTCACCCTGTCTTTTGGGAGAAGCTTCTTTTCATATGATAGATAAGCCTAAATCAATTTTAATAAACCTTACTTAAGAGAAGGAAAAAGAGAATTTGCCAGTGTTTGTCTCAGTTTAATAAATACTAATATTTTTAAAACCTTGCAAATACAAATTTTATTTAATAGTGCCAATGCATCTTTTTAACCCACAATTTCTTTCAGTTAAAAAAAATTCTAAAGTGCAAATAATTACAATAGAGCCCCAGTGGGAGGTATTGGGCTCAGCTGTATGGAGCAATTAAGTGCAGGTTCTAAGACATTTCATGACTTTTGTTAAAGGAATGTGGAAATGTCTGTCTCTATCAATGACTGGAGAAGTCACTTCACTCAACCACCATAGTCTGTGTTTTCTACATTCCAGGAACTGCCCCAGCTGGGCGCCTGGAACTCTAAAATATCTGATCAATCACTCACTATTAGAAACTATGACCCCAGGAGGAGGCCTATTACCAAGGAATCTCTTAAGGATTTGTCTTAAGCAAACCTAATTTTTAAATATGATTTAGCTTTAACTATCTCTAGAGACACAATCCTCTTAGGAAGAGTGTGAAATAGAGTTTGCCTCTTCTTCTAAAGGAAAATGTCTTTATCTGTTAAAAAGTATAGGACTAGGGCCAGAGCCATAGCCCAGTGGGTAGGGTGTTTGCCTTGCACGCGGCCGGCCTGTGCTGGCCTGGGTTCGATCTCCGGCATCCCATATAGTCCCCTAAGCACCGCCAGGAGTAATTCCTGAGTGCAGAGCCAGGAGTAACCCCTGAGCGTCACCGGGTAAGACCCAAAAAAGCAAAAAAAAAAAAAAAAAAAGGTATAGGACTATAAGATCCCTAGAGATTCTTTTAATACAATGTGCCAGTTTAATACTAAACAATTTTTAGGACCAGAATCTTTTTCCAAGAGAGATAATTTTAGAAGAGCCATTTATTTTAAACATAATTTTCACTCTGTGATAAGTATTATATAGTATTTTATCTCCATGAACTATTAGATCAAAGCAAGGTTAGACACTTTACAAAATTCAGCAATCTGTGAGAGCAGCATTATTATTCAGTGACTATGCATAGAAACCCAGGAGTAGACTGTCCTTTGAAAACTAGAGTTTTCTGATTGCTAGCTATTTTTTATATCTCTTTTCAGTTTCCCTCTGTAAAAATGAAGATCATCATAATAAAGGATATATGTTCTAGGCTTATAGTACCTAAGATAAAGCGTTTTATATGTATAAAGCCATTAATACAATGTCTGAAAAATTATAAACATCATTCAGAGATGATGGTGATGGCAATGATAAAAATTAATACCAACATATGCAAAAAATCTGCTTCTGGCCTGATAATAGAAGCCTCTGCATCAGGGCATTATACCTAAAATAAGGATTAACAAGAATATTTTCAAAATACATGCAAATGTCAATATAAATGATACTAACAATGGTTATAACTCAACTTCCTCCCTCCTCCTCATCCCACATTTTGTTAATTTACTCAAAACTCCTTGCTGTGGCTATAGTTGCACTGAATATGGAGATTTCCCTTCCCCCACTCATACATGCACATCCACTTCAGGAAAAGTATACTGCTTTTTATAAATTCTGGTGATATGTTTTAATTATCATATAAAATCAATTCACTTCCTAGTTACTTTCAGGAAATGCAAATCAGTATCAAGCATCAAGCATAAAAGAAAACTCATTGAATTGAAAGACATTTCCCAACATTAATTACATTTCAATTAACTACATCAATTTTAAGTAACCCCACACAATGCACTAATTCTTTCAACTATAAAGAAATGCTTTTTATAGTTAATTTTATTCTGTCTAGCTCATCAGGATGTAGTTTCTTCTTAGACAAGATGGTCTGTTGGTAACAAATGTCTTTAAAATTGTTTTACACTAAAATGAATTCCCCCATGCTATAAAATATAAAATTCTAGGATTTCTGCCAACTGGTTGTTCAAGTCTTAAGATTCAAAATCCTACTTTGGAAAAACTACCTCTTAACAGGTGTTCTGCATTCCTAGACCAGAAGTTATAGCCTGGTCTAGGTATAGGACTCCCAGGAAAGAAATAAGGAATGGAGTTTTTAGCAACCAAATGACAACATTCACTTTGCGATTGACACATTTAATAAAATGTTAAGTACCGAGGCACAAAAAATACCTCTGTATTCTTAAAGGTATTCATTATGATTGAACCATAAACTAGAACCTTATAGTGGCTTAAAGATTTTAAGCCACGATACAAGTCTTGCATACAAGTCTTCTGTAGTGAAGAGAATATTTATTACTATTACTATTGTTAATTTTGTTTCCTGTACTGTACCCCACTGTGCTTAGGATTTGCCCCTGGTTCTTCACTGAGGATGAGTCACTCCTGGCCAGGTCCAGGGAACCATGTTCAGTGGCTGAGATGGAAACTGAGTGCGTTGTGTGAAAGGCAGGTGCCTTGCACTATCTCTCTGGCCTCTGAAGAAAATATTTAACATGCATGGTCACACCACATTTATAAATATATCCCTATATTAATGAAAATTATCAAGCAAAAAAAAATTACCCAACTCTATAATACATTCACTATTCAGCAGTTAAAGTTTTTTTGTCATGGTACAATCTTTTAGAGACCATATTGTTTTGAGCAGTACTCATGTCCTAAGCAAACTCATAAATTTGAAAGTATCTGTGTATTATCAAATTTTCCCCCAAAGGGTCTTAACAAAATGTAAATGGCCCGCTCAAGCAAATTGAAGAATAACGGATATCAAGTGATCAAGTGAATACTGGCTCTTTAAAGGCCAGAGAGATAGTGCAGAGTTAGGTAAGGTGCTTTTCTGACACGGCTGTCTGAGGTTTATCTCCAGTTTGTATATGGCCTCCCCGGCTCTAACCAGTAATATCCTATGGACACCACAGGGTGACACCTCCCTCACAGAAAAGGACTTATAATGTTCAGAAAGAGTTCATCTTTAAGAGTCGAATATATGGGCCGGAGCGATAGCCCAGCCAGTAGGGTGTTTGCCTTGCATGCAGCGGGCCTGTGCCAGCCCGAGTTTGATCCCTGGCATCCCCATATGGTTCCCTGAGCACCGCCAGGAGTAATTCCTGAGTGCAGAGCCAGGAGTAACCCCTGAGCATCGCCGGTGTGACCCAAAAAGCAAAAAAAAAAAAAAAGAGTTGAATATATGTTCTCTGATCTTAGGGTCAAGCTGTGTGCCTCAAGTCTTCCCTTTGTATATTAAGTATTAGGAAACAGTGTTGTAATTTATAAAATAGTACCAGTGGTGGGCCTAGGAAAGACTTCATTAAGGATAGCTTCTAATATTAACTATTCTTCATTTTTATATACCTATTTTAGGTTCTAGAAGATATTACTTCATCTATGACTGTATAGGTGATCTCTACTATAATTATAAATTTAATCATAATATTTTCTGTTATTTAATTGCATAAGCCACCTCAAAATAGAAGAAGCATAAGTTCAACTTAAAAAGTATTAGTTCAATTTGAGAGCTGAAGTCATAGTACAGCAGGTAGGGCAATAGACACTTACCTTAAACTTAGCTGACTGGTATTCATTCTCAGCACCAGTATGGTGCCCTAAGTGCAGAGCCAGGAGTAAATTCTGAGCACAATCAGATGTGCCCCTAAAACAGAAACAAACCCAAAAAAAAGCATACTACTTTTTTCTGTGACGAGATAATACTTCAAATTTATCATGAAGTTATATTTTTTAACCTATGCATCACAGAACTTTAGTAGGTCAGACTAAGCTAACTATACTGAATGAAAATAGCTAAGTGTAATGAGTAATGTCGGGCGCTCCGCCGGGTCCCCGACAGTGCCGGAAGCGAAGTTCCCTTCTACCTCCGAGCCGGCGAGGAATGGATGAGCACTCAGGGATCCGATGAGGTTTTAAAAGACTTTACTTATCACAGGTTCAGGCATACAAATCAGCAAAAAGGAAAAACCCGATGCTTAGGATTCCAGGCTAGAACCCCAGCCACGTGTAGGCCAAGATGGCGACCACCACGTGTATCGGCTTTGGGAAAGGAGAAGAACACTTCCAAGCAGGGCGACCGCTCACAGTGAGCAGCAGCCCCCAAAGAAGCGCGGGAGAGTGAAAACGGGCTAGTTTATACCCATGCAACTCAGGCCTTCCTCCCATTGTTATGGAAAGCAGGGAGTGTTAAATGTCCTTAGATAATCCCTCCCTGCACCTCACCTAGGCCCTTTAGTGTGCTAATGTTTTGAGCCAAATGCCCTTAAAGGAGTCCTGCAACAACTCCCCCTGATTAGTTTACTAATAAAAATTGAAAAGGTAAGAAATATTTAGTAATGTACAGAAAATTAAGATAAGAAAAAACAATTCGAATTACAAAATGATAATACATGTTACTTTAGGATCCTAACTTGTTTTTGGACCCAAAGCAAAGTTCAAGATAAAGTGTTTTTAGCTGTCTGATTATAACGGACTATAGTTTGCACTGTCGATAATTTGTGAGAGTCAATTTGCTATATTTTATGTAAAGTCGGGTGTCTGGAACAAAGTCTGTGGGGCTACTTCTGGAACAGCAATAGCGGTGATCATATGAGTATGAGTCTTTGGAGAGCAGCGATCAGGAACTCGTTGAATTGTCAGGAACACTGGATTGGGTCTCAGGAACACTGGAACAAGTATCTCGAATTCTGGAACAGGAGTCTTGAGTGCTGGAACAGGTGTCCGGAACATCGGTGTGATATCTTGAACTCTGGAACAGGAGTCTTGAGCGCTGGAGCAGGTGTCTGGAACATCGGTGTGGGCGTCTTGCAGGGCTTCTTCAGCAAGGGAACATTGGCACCGGTAACTGTACCTGTAGCTTAGGCGAGACAAAAAACACTTTTCGAGGTTAATCACAAGTAGAGATTTTAAGGCTTTGTAGGGATCCAAGTCTGGGATGGAGAGAAGAATATAAAGAAGCTCCAACATGGGTGGAGCAGGGAAATAAGTATGAGAATTGATGATTTTAAAATTGATAAATCTAGTGGATCAGCAGTGGAGTTGATGAATGTAATAGAGGTTTGTAGTGGTCAGAAATTGAGAAGGTAGTAGTTGAGACATAACATAGACACAACATTAATCACAAACATAATGGTGGCCACCACATGCACACACACGCACACATACATTTGATCGATCAATATCTTACAGCTGTATATGTGACCCATTTAGGGTGATAAATGGTAACGAGTCAAGCGCTTCATAAATATAAAGCCGGCAAATGATGGTGAGAAAGTGTCTTTTCCTGTGAATAGAGCATTGGGAAAAATTAGTTTTGCAAATTATTAAATTTTTAGCGAGCACTGTTTTAGGAGTCTCGGAGTATTGAGCACTGTAGCGCAGGTTTACTGGATTCGAATATCTCATCCTGTGAACAGAATCATTAGAAAAACAATTTTTTATTGATTTAGCAAACATTTTTGTAATGAGCACTGTGATCAGAGTCCACCCATTTTTCCACCCTTTTTTTTGTAAGAAAGAAAATATTTAGGCTGTAAGGCAAGATATTAGACATGAACCATGATCACAGACTGCAAAACAAGATCATTATTAAAAGGAACCAATCCAGGAAGTTTAAACAGCAACTTGCAATTTAAAATTTAAGACTTTATATTGAAAGAATTAGTTGTTTTCTGATTCTTGGAGAATTCTAGTCTTAACAAGTCGCAGAGGGACCCAGAGTTTCTTGGCAGGGTTATCGTCTGTAGAAATGAAAGCATAGCCTCTTCCCCGAATGAGGAGGTGACCTGCAATCCATTTATCATCAATTTTCACCCAGATAGGTGAATTGACTGTTTTTTGAGTTTGCATATCTTCTTGAAAGTGACGTTCAGCCGCGGTATAGGGATCTCCTTTGAGGTATATTTAAGAAGTTTAAGGTGAATAATGTTAAAGATAAAGAATCCATTGGAGGCATGCTTGTTTTTCGTTGCTTTAATAGCTGAGTTTTAAGTGTTCTGTGGGCACGTTCAACTATTCCTTGTCCTTGTGGATTATATGGAATTCCTGTAATATGTTTGATCTGCCATTCCTCGCAAAAAGGATTTGAAGGTTTTGCTGGTGTAAGCAGGACCATTATCTGTTTTTATGGTATGGGGAATACCCATGACGGAGAAGCACTGGAGTAAAAATGAACAAACAGATTTAGCTCTTTCAGACGTCATAGGAACAGCCCATATGAACCGGGAATATGTATCAATGACCACATGAAGGAAAGGTTTGTTGGGAAATAAGTTAGTATGAGTTATATCCATCTGCCACAATTGGTTTGTCTGTAAACCTCGAGGATTTGCTCCTGCTACATGAGATGTACAATGTAAAGGAGCACAGACAGGACAGTTGCGGACAATTTGTCTAGCTTGTCTCCATGGGATGCCATGGTGTACATGAAGGCGGCGGGCATTTGTATGTAGAGTCTGGTGCTCTTCCTCAGCTGATTTAAATACTGGTGCTGCCAAGAGATCTGCTGCTTCATTTCCTCGAACCATTGGCCCGGGAGTCGGCTGTGAGAACGGATGTGGGAGATGTATATAGGGAATGTTCTATTTCGGAGGAGATCTTGTAGTTTATGGAGCAGCTCCTGAATTATAGGATTATGGGCATTTAAAGAAGCAGTGACAATTCCAGGAAATAAACCAACTACTTATGCAGAATCACTCACCACATTACATGGGCCAGATACATGGGATAGTAAATGTATCAGGGTGGCGAGTTCCACTTGTTGGGCAGATTTATAATTTGTATGCACAGTAGTGGTCAACGAAGGACCTGTAATTCCACCCCTTCCTGATGAGGAGCCATCAATATAATACACTGGAGCATCAGGAATGGGAGAGGAGTGGACAATGGTGGAAATTATAAAAGGTGTCCTTTTCAGAAATTCCCAGGTTTTTCCAGCTGGGTAATGATAAGATATTTCTCCTGAAAAATCTGCTAAAGCTCTCTGAAGGATTTCACTGAGTGGTAAAACAGCTTCAATTTCTTTTTTAGGGTCAGGTAGTACAATTACATGGGGATCATGTCCAAGTAATACTTGGGTTCTTGATCTTCCCTTAATTATAAGGTTAGCTATCATCTCAAGGTAAGGTGTAGCAGTACGATTCTGCTTGTTATGTAAGTAAACCCATTCTAACGGTCCAGATAATTGGGCTATAGCAGCAGTTGGAGACTCGGGAGTGTTGAAGACCAAGAACCATACCTTTTCTCCGGGATTAAATCTGGAGAGGTAAGATTTTTGAAGCCGATTCATGAAAAAATCTAATTCCTTCTGAGCTTTAGGAGTTAGCTGCCTTGGGCTATTTAAAGCAGGATCACCTTCAAGGGTGTGGAACAGGTTACTGAGCTCACAGTTAGGAATACCAAGGGAGGGGCGCACCCAGTTGATATCCCCCAGCAGTTTTTGAAAATCATTCAAGGTTTTGAGCCTTTTTCTGACTAATGGAGGTTTGATTTTTTAGAAATATCAATAGTGTCAGTGTATTATTCAGACAAAAATCACAATTATGCATAACCATTATATATAACATATTACTTCATCACTTGATCACTTGACATCCCATTGTCAATTTGCTTGAGTGGGCTCCAGTAACATTTCCATTTGTCCCTGTCACATGCCAGTGTAGCCCAATGGCATCCACTTGCTCCAAGAATACGAAGAGCCTCAAGCCATTTATTCAAGGTCTTGACGAAGAAGTTTGGCCATCTTGTAGGTGGGCGGCCACATGATCTTTTGATGTCCCGTGGGACCCAGTCCATAACAGCTCTAGTCCAGCTGTCATCTCCAAATCGCATTACTTGTTCAGCCCATATGATTTTTGAAGAAAACAAGACAGCATCCCTGACTCTCAATCACAAACAGAGGTCAGAACTCCAGATTCCTTCTTTCACTTGAGTGAGGTGTGATATTCCAAGCATAGTTCTTTCAATTTCTCTTTGGGAGACCCAAATAGAATTCTATCCTGCTTTCATAGGGCCCAGGTCACTTAGGCGTATGTTAATGCAGGGAGAATGGTGGAGTTGAAGAGATGTGCCCAGAGCCGGAAGTTCTTTGTCCTTTTAGCTATTTCTTCTGTGCTCTTGAAGGTGTTCCATGTCGCTCTCCTCTTCCTGTGCAGCTCAGGTTTTAGGTATATGATCATGTGGAGTTCTTGACCTAGGTACACATAATTGCTGCACTAGAGATTTTGTTCCATTGAGAATGAATGGAGCATCTAGAATTAGTTTGTTTTTCCTGAACATTGTTTTGTTGAGACACAGCTGTACACCTATCTTTCCAAATTCATGGTCAAAGTCAGCCAGCATTTTGTGCCGCTTGGCTAATGTTTGGTGTTATTAGGATGATGTATTCAGTGAAGCAGAGTTGGTGTAGCTGCTGATCATCTACCTTCACTTCCATTCCTTCCCATTCTAATTGTCGCATTACGTCCTCGAGGGTGGTGCGAAGAGTTTTGGTGAGATGGTATCACCCTGTTGAACCCCTCTTTTTACATCAATAATCACTTCCTTGTAGAATGGTGAGATCTGGTGGTGAATCCGTAATACAGCTCAAGAAGGATCTTGATGTATTGGGTTTGAATGCCCTGTTTGGCTAGGGCTTCGATGACTGCTTCAGTCTCCACAGAATCAAAGGCTTTCTTTAAATAAATGCTGAATCCTTTTTTGGAAGCTAACTTGCTTGCATGGTTGTCCTTCATCTAATGTTCTGCCAATCCTGTTCAGGATAATTTGAGTGAACAGCTTGTAGATGACAGACAACATGCAGATGGAGTGATAGTTGCCAATGTCATGGATGTTTCCCTTGAACAGTAGAACTGTCCTGCTGGTTTTTTGTTGGGAGGGCACCTTGCATTCAGGCAGGTAGCGTGAGAAGAGCCGATTCAGTATATTGATGAGTACTGATGGCCAATTATTCAGGTGTTTGGGTCTGATTTTGTTTGGGTCGTGTGTTGTTCACTTCTTTACCAACAAAATGGCATGTTGGATTTCAGAAGGAATAATTTTGGGAAAGATATATCCATCCTGCGGAATTTGGTAAGTGGGCAGGTGGATGTGGTTATCAGAGATCTGAGTAGAAGTCATGGAAAATCTTCTCCATTGACTTTCTGGAAGATGTGATAGATCCATCAGGACCTTAAAGGGCAGTAGTCTTGGTCTTATAGTTGACAAAGGACAGGTGGGCATTGCGAATGATTTTCCCAGATTCTGCTGCATCGGCCAGCATTGATGCTCTTCTCTCTTTGAGGTCTTCCTTTATCAGTTCTCTGCATTGCTTTGCTAGCTTTGACATTAGCATGTGGTTGCCTGAGCTAGTACTGCTCGTCAGAGCTCAAGCCAGAGAAAAAAACCAATCTTAAGTCGTTCTTGCCAGAGACCCACCCTACAGCGGAAAGTATTTCAAGCCCAGGTATGCTTGAACCACAGTCACAGATACACCTAGCAGAGCTGCTACCAGCTCTTTCTGTTACACATGGCCATGTGAATACCAAGAACATTCTACCCACCCCTCTCAGATGCCAAGCAAGCTACTGAAAGTATACTGCCCAGAAGGCAGAGTCTGGCAAGCTGTCTGACACGTATTGGATATGCCCAAACCAGTAAAAACAATGTTTATTCCTTTGACCCTGAAAGAGCCCTAAATACAGCAACTCTAAAAAAGACAAGCAAGGAGAGACTGATAAAATCTCATAGCCAAATTAGGCTGCCAAAATGAAGGACTAAAATGACTGCAATTTCAATGTACGCACACTAGCATCGGAGCATATATCGAGGACCTGATGGTGCAAGCGCATAAGATTAAGTACTACAACATTGGTCTGACCAAGATGAGAATGTGTGAATCACATCACATTGGTTTTTTTTCTTTATTCTAATTCTTTTTTTTAATTTTTTCCAAGTATTTTATTATACCACTGTGAGATCTACAATTACAAAGATATACAATTAAAAAGTTCATATTTGGGTTTTGGTCATACAGTGTTCCAGCACCCGTCCCTCCACCAGTGCCCATCTCCCCCACCAACGTGGCCAGTTCCCTTCCCCCTCCACCAGCCCGCCTCCATGGCAGGTTCTTTATTTCTTTCCCTTACTCTCTCTTTCTCTTTTCATTCCCTTCCAGACTATGGATTACAGAACATACATTAAAGGGTTGTCATGTGTATCTTTTTGCCTTTATTTAATGCTCAGTTCTAGGTTGGTATTAGTACCTTGAACAATAGCTAGCACACTGTTCCATTTTCTGTCTTATCTAGCCTCTGACTCCCACATGTTTGTGATAATTTCCACCTTTGACAAGATCTCCTGTTACAAGGTCATGTTTCACTTGATCTTGGATATTGGTATCATAATATGTACATATATATTTATGTCATGCAAATAAATGCAGTTATTCTGTATCTGTCTTTCTCCTTCTGGCTAATTTCACTCAACATAATCTTCTCCATGTCCATCCATTTATAGGCAAATTTTATAACTTCATTTTTCCTAACAGCTGCATAGTATTCCATTGTGTAGATGTACCAAAGCTTCTTTATCCAGTCATCGATTCTCGGGCACTCTGGCTGTTTCCAGATTCTGGCTATTGTGAATAATGCAGCTATGAACATAAAAGTAGGGATGGTGTTTCCGCTGCGTATTTTTGGCCTCCCAGAGTAGATTCCCAGGAGTGGTATGGCTGGGTCAAATAGGAGCTCAATTTCTAGTCTTTGGAGGAATGTCCATATTGTTTTCCAGAAAGGCTGTACCAGCCGGCATTCCCACCAACAATGGATGAGTGTCCCCTTTTCCCCACATACATGCCAGCACTTGTTGTTCTTGCTCTTTTGAATATGTGCCAGTCTCTGTGGTGCAAAATGATATCTTGTTGTTGTTTTGATTTGCATCTCTCTGATGATTAGTGATGATGAGCATTTTTTCATATGTTTTTTGGCCATTCGAATTTCTTCCTTGCTGAAGTTTCTGTTCATTTCTGCTCCCCATTTTTTGATGGGGTTGTTTGTTCTTCTTGTAAAGTTCTACCAGTGCCTGATATATCCTGGATATTAACCCCTTATCAGATGGGTATTGGGTGAATATTCTCTCCCATTCTGTGGACTGCTTTTGTACCTTAGTCACTGTTTCTTTTGAGGTACAGAAGCTTTTTAGTTTCACGTAGTCCCATATGTTTATCTTTTCTTCTAGTTGCTTTGTTAGTGATTCATCTTTGAAGATGCCTTTAGCTTCAATGTTGTGGAGGGTTTTTCCTATATTTTCTTCAATGTACTTTATGTATTCAAGTCTGATATTGAGATCTTTAATCCATTTTGATCTGATTTTTGTGCATGGTGTTAGACACACGTCCAAATTCATTGTTTTACATGTCGCTGCCCAGTTTTCCCAGCACCACTTGTTGAAGAGGCTTTCCTTACTCCTTTTTGGACTCTTTGCACCTTTATCAAAGATTAAATGATCAGGAGTTTGAGGTTGGGTGTCAGGATACTCAATTCTATTCCATAGGTCCACAGCTGTTTTTATTCCAATACCACTCTGTTTTAACTACTGCTGCCTTGTAGTACAGTTTGAGGTTGGGAAACATGATGCCTCCCATCTTCTTTTTCCCGAGGATTGCTTTAGCTATCCTTGGGGGTTTATTGTTCCATACAAATTTCAGGAGTGTTTGGTCAATTTCTTTGAAGAATGTCATGGGTATCCTTATAGGGATGCATTGAATCTGTACAGAGCTCTAGGGAGTATTACCATTTTGACAATGTTGATTCTCCCCATCCATCATGATATTTTACCTAGAGAACCCTAAACTCTCTAACAAAAACTCCTAGAAACAATAGACACATATAGTAGAGTGGCAGGATACAAAATCAACACCCAAAAGTCAGTGGCTTTCCTATATACAAATAACGAAGGAGAAGAAATGGATATTAAGGAAACAATTCCATTCGCAATTGTGCCACAGAAAATCAAATATCTAGGAATCAACTTAACCAAGTGTGTACAGGACCTGTACAAAGAAAACTACAAGACACAGCTCCAAGAGATAAAAGAGGACACAAGGAAATGGAAACATATTCCCTACATCACACTGTTTTTGACACAGGAGAAGAACTGTTCCTTGGAACATGTGACATAAGATGCATCGGTGGTGTTGATGTCCTTGTCAACACAAACCTGGCCATGATCATTGATATATACCATATATGTTTATATAACATTAACATACTATTAGAACTGTACCATCTCAAATACAATTTTAAAAAATTGATTAATTAGAAAATTGAAAAAAGAAATTTAGTATATTCAAGTGGAGGGTGATGACAAAAAAAGGAGGTTGTGATAGTGGGTGGAAAGTTGAGTGCAGAGAATTTCAGTAATGGCAAAGGACGAGGGTTGGAGGCGGCTGGAGGAGCACAGCAGAGGCATCTTTAGGTTTCTCTGTCTATGTTGGAAACTGACATTTTATGAAATCTTTATCATTCTGTTCCCATATCCAGGCACTGTAAATAGTGCTGAAATCATGGGCTATTGAAGCAGGAAGAAACCCCACAGACGATCCAGGCAAAACTTTTCTTTTGCAGCTGAGGAAGCTGCAGTTTAGAAAGGTTACCCAAGGCCACACAGCTGGTCAGTTAAACAGCAAGTGCTTAATATCAGTCTTCGGCTCTCAGTTCAGCGCTCTATTCACTTATTCTCCTGTGAAAAGATGACCAAATGTTTGTTATCCTGCCACTATCCTGTTTTTAATATAGATTCCTAGGAAGCTCTTCAAACATTAAAGGCCTAGGAAACTCCGCAACTTGGGAAAGTCAGGATAGTCACTCAGCGTAATAGAGATAGGAAGTTTTAGTCACATTTCCATAATTTACGAGAGTTTTCTTGATTAATTGAGGCAATAATACAACATATACTTGCCAAAATAACTTCAAAACAAAGACTAACCTTAATATTAGGAAGTGGCATCTCAACCGCAGGTAGACAGCCATTCCAGATCCACAGTGTGCAGGCGTGCATTAATCTTAGACTCAACGTATTTTAGTACCAGGTGCTTTCAGGATCTTTCTCATTTCTAAACTCCAATGATCATTTATTTGCAACAAACTGGCGAGGTTCTTGGGAATGAGAAATTATAATGTCACACTAGAACTGACTATTAAATATTCAGATAGAGACGTCATACATTATTAGTATCTGTAGGACAAGCCACAAAGTGTAATAGAAGAAAGAGAAAGAGAGAGAGAGAAATACAGGGACATAGACAAAGAGATAGAGAAGTAAAATGTGCCTGCAATAGGGGCAGGCTGGGTTTGGGTGGGCGTGATTGGGAATTGGGACTGGTGGAGGGATGGGTTTTGGAACACTGTATTGTAGAGACCCAATTATGAACATCCTTATAATTCTATATCTCACATGGTATAATAAAAGTTAAAAAAAATGACAGAGAGACAGAGAGATACAGAGAGAGAGAAAGAGAGACAGAGAGAGACAGAAAGAGAAAGGAAGGAAAAGAAAAATGGCTGCTATAGAGCTGGGAGGGAGGGAATGTGGGGACATTGGTGGTGGGAATGGGGCACTGGTGAAGGGATGGGTGCTGGAACAATGTATGACTGAGACCCAATTATGAACATCTTTGTAATTGTATATCTCACAGTGATATTTTCTTTTTGTATGTTAGTGGTATAATAAAAAAATTTACAAAAAGAAGTGGCATTTTTGTGTTTTGGTTTTTCTTTTTTGTATGTTAGTTGTTTTTTATTTGGTTTGACTTTGAAGGCCTCACCTGGCTGTGCTCAGTGCTTATCACTGGCTCTTCGCATAGGGATCACTCCTGATGGTGTTCGGGGACCACATGACTGCAAAATATTGAACCTGGATGGGCAGTCTGTGAGGCAATCACTCCACCTACTGTACTATCACTGTGGCCCCAAGAATGGCTTCTTTGACATAGTGGAAGGGAAAATCAAACACCTTTTCATTTTGCAATCTAACTTGTAACTGGAAGACCTGCCATTAGACAAAGGTTACACTATTAAGCCCTGCAATCATATTACGGCTTTCAAATCATTGGTAAAATTTTCAGAGAACCATCTTTTCCAAGCACCAATTAAAATTTGAAAATGTGAACAAATATTCTAAAGGATAAAGACAGATTAAGTTTGATTCCAGTGCATTCTTCCTTCCACCATAGTGTGAAGGTATTAGAGTCTAACCTCTTAATCTGAGGTTGCAATCACGTGGAGTTGCATAGCTGAATGTATGAGTGTTGGGGGTGAGGGAGTCACAATAAAAGGGCAACGTAAAATAATTACTGAAGGCACAAAGACCAAAACTTAACTCAAAATCAACCATTTAATAAATCCCAGGTATTTCTAGTAGCACTCACTGAAGTTGCATTTCTGGTTTAAGATGGGGAAACATTTAAAAGCCGTGGGGCAAGGGAAACATCAAGCAGATAAACACACATATAAGACAAGAATTAAACTATATGTTTTTCTCCAAAGTCACACAGAAGCAAGAAGTCAATCCTCTTGAATATTCCAGTTGGAGACAAATGGAAAGCAAACTGCAGTCATTTTGTTTTCCTTGAGAAAAAAAAGGCACAACATTTAGCAAGATTGTGTCAATCTGCAGTTGAGTCCTTCCAACATAAGACCATTATTTTCATTCTGGAATAATAGTCTCTCTGGCTATTTGATCTGATCTTGAACCCTCTTCCCACACCCCTTTACCCCCGCCCACCTCTGGCTAATCATGCTAATGGACAATGTGCCTTGGCAGCAAGCTTCCTCTTCCTCAAAGTCACCATGTCCGGCAGAAATACAAACCAGACCATACCCCAGGAAGTCCAAGCATGGAGACTTCTACACCTCCAAGCCTCACGTGAAAGTTATCATGAATTTTAACATCAGCTGAAGCTGCTTTGACTTTCTTTTTTTTTTCTATTTTTTTGGCGGGGAAGGTCACACCCAGCCATGCTCAGCGTTATGCCTGGCTCTGTACTCAGCAATTATTCCTTGCAGTGCTCAGGTGAACATATGGGATGCCATGGATCGAACCCGGTCAACCGAATGCAAGGCAAAGACCCTACCCACTGTACTATCTCCCCAGCCCAATCCTCTGACATTTCAAAGCAGGAATGCAACTGAGAAGACCTGGCCCCTAGACTCACCATCTAATAAGAAAATCTTCCTCTTTAGTGAAAATGGTGAGGTTGTTTTCTCTTTATTCCTTGAACCCTTTGATTTTTTTAAAAGAACTTGTTAAAATATTTTAATCTATACAATCACACTAAAGAAACCAAAATAGCTTACTTTTAGCTTTAGTTTTTAAATATTCTTACTTTGTCTACATAGAGCTAAAATATGGAATAACAGTTAATATAAAAGTAGCTTTTCTTAGAAAGATTCATAGTTCCTAACAATACCAGCTAACATACATTTTATGTACTTCTCTAAAACTTTCTTTTCAGAAAGTAAGTGGACCACTGGGATCACCAAAGGTATGGATGAACCTGGTACAGGTTCATTGGATTAGATACATAAATTGTATCTAATCCAATTTCTATGGGTTGGAACGATAAAATTCTAATTTCACTTGGAAATAGCCCTTCACTCCTTGTTCCGAGATCACAGTAAATCTCCCATTTGAACAGTAGCACCTCTTGAGGCTGGAGTCCCAGAGGCTGTTTGCCTATGCAGACTTTTCACTGAGCACAGAATAAGGATGACATGTCAATATAATATCACTACTGGGGTTTCATTCATTGTTGCTGTTGTTCTAATTGCTTTCATTTTGTTATAAAAATTTTCTTCAAAAAAGTTGCATTTATACTTCATTGGCATGCATATATTTCTCAGTTTTATCACTTTGCTTTGAACTTGAGTAATTTTCTGATCCTCTCTATATGGTAACTCCTATCTTTAAAATCAAAATGCCAATAACTGCACAATTATACTGGTTTTCAGAGAATAACTGCAGCTCAAAAGAAATTGTTGTTATACAGTAGGTACGAACATATTTATATCATACTAGGAGAAGCCATTATCTTATTTATATTATCATAATAAGTCATAATGCAGATATCTAAGATAGGATTTCAACTTCAAAAATAATGAAATATCATAATTGTTCATATATATCTAACAATACTTTACCGATCTTCCAACTGAAAATCTTGTTGTTTTTGTCCAGAATTTTCTGAATATAGCTAATATTTTGTGCTGTTTTGATGTATGTAATGGACCTGAATATTTTTGCAGGAGTGTTATACAGAGCATGGCAGTTGGAATAGAAATACCTATAACTTTCAGTAGAGTAAAATAATATAAGTCTTTGCTTCATCAAAATGTTGTGCAAATCAAGTACAGTATTTCTGAGTGTTAAGTTTCTTGTGGTTCGCCATTTTTTTGCATTTGATTTCTGTTAATACTGTCCACTCCAGATCCAGACCTGAGCTGCTTGGCCAGCCCCAGGTGGGAAGCAATCCTTGGAGCTGACCTCCCAGTAAGGGGTCAGCCAGCCCCTGACTGAGTCCAACATTGCTCCAAGGGTTTGCTCACACGTGCGAGGGAGGGACCACACTGGCCAGACTCGGAGCAGAGATTTGGGCTCTGCCCTTTCCTCCACCTCCATGCCCGCTTCCCCAGAAGAGAGACCCATCCACACCAGACCCACAGTTCTCTTGTTGTGTGGCCACTTTGTGGCCCTGTGACATTCTTAGCTAATACTGATTTTAGGATCAGATCCTTCCCAGGATCTTTCACATTTATACACTTTATACAGTTCTAGACAGGTTCTAACTGATGCCCGTCATCCCAGTGAGCCTAGCGGGAAGCCAGAGCAACCCACAAATCATGCAGTCAGTCATTCTCAACGTTCAGACAATATAGTTCCTCAGAGCTCCATCCAAGCGAAAACCTGATCTTTCCCCTATAAGTTTCATCAGTAGATGCTTGAGGTGAGAGTTTTCTACTGATAGTATACCACCTACACGGCAGAGCCTGGCAACCTACCCGTATTTTATTTGTTATGCCAAAAACTAGTAACAATTATGGACCTCAGTTCCATGATCTGAAGAATGATTTGAGGCTTTTGCTGTCCCTGGAGCAAGCAGATGCCCTTGAGCTACACTTACTTGCAACTGGACGTATGGAGATGTTACTGGTGCCCGCTAGAGCAAATTGATGAACAATGGGAAGTCAGTGATACAGTGATACAGAACTAATGTGTAATGCACATAACTAATAACTACCTAAAATGCTAAGTGCTTAACTATAATTTTCAGTCTTTCAGTATTAAGTATTATTATGTTCATTTTCAAATTGAAAAAAATGAAACAAAGAAAGATTAGATAAATTTTCTAAATATAAAAACGGATAAAAAGCAATGGTGAGACCTGAAATATGCCCTTCTATTTCCATAGTATACTCCAATTCTAGTGTAAAATGCCTTAATCACGTGGCCACACACAGTCACATAGAAACAAATTCTACAATATTCCTTACTCTATGTCAGTACTCAGAGGGTTAAAGAGATGATGACAAAATAGCATAAACAGCTGGTCCCAAGGTGCTAGTTGCTCTTCTGTGATACTATTTTGTTTGTGCTCTGCAGCTGTACCAGAAAGTTTTTGTTCTCCAAATAAAATACTGAACTGAAAAGATAATTGGCATTCAAGACACACATGTTTTCTACCAGCAAATAAGAAAAAAGCACAACAGTATTCTTGAAGGATGCTGATTTTTTTGTGTTTTGCAATTCTGCATTTTCCAAAATGACATCTGTTTTGTGAGTGACTAAAAACTCTGGAGGAAGAACTTGTAAAAAGAAATAAAATTGTGTTTCTGAGTATTTTATTCCTTACTGCCTTCAAATGCTATTTGTTTAGTTGGCCCATTTTCCCCAAAACAGTGTCAAGGCAAAAGTTTTTCTGTTTCCTGGCCATATTTCTGACAGGTTTGAAATGATGCTCCAGTGGCAAGTACTTTAAAAAGTTTCTTTTAGCACTTCTTCCTCATGTATCAAATCATCTTTTCTGTTGAGCACTTGGGAAAAAATGTGCCTTCTAGGAGCATAAATGAATATAATGCATCCAATTTACATCATGCATTTCCAGGAGAAGCTCAAATGAATTTTACTGTCTTCACTTTTCCAGGCTGTTTATTTTTTGCTGGTGTGACAACAAATACAAAAGTTTAAGAGAGTCATTTTTATTCATTCCCATATCTTTGATTTATCACTTCCTGTTCCATAAATTTCCAGTTTATACTTCATACAAATTAAAAGAGGCAGTAATTCATGTAGTTTGTCAGACAAATCCCAGTTTCAGAGACAAATAAATATTATCTAAGGTCATCAAGGGAAACCCCACTGCAAATGGTGCAGTATCAATTTGAATTTAACCCCCTCCACCCGAATCTGTAGGAAGCCAGTCTGTAAGATACAACTTTCTAATAAAAAAACCGACAGCTTACAAGTTATGACTAGTAGAATCAAAACCCGTAAAGGTTGACACAAACTCTTGGGCTATAGGCGTGACTCTCTCCTCCTGACTTTGACCAATATTTATGGAGTCACACATCACCAAGAACTGAAATGTAAATGAACCTTTGGGATCATTCATGAGGCAGAAATCTCCAAAGTTGTCCTGACAATTTAGTTCTCATTTATCTAGGGCCATAATTCACAAACTATTAACCATATTTATTCAATTCTCCTTTTTATAGAAATTGCACGTGTGATTTTTTTTGTCTTAGTTACCCATACACATTAGGAACTTTCTTTAGATTTTAAGCACTAACTATTCAGCACCACTGTGTTCGGTTTTTCATTTGTTTCTTTTTGCACAATTCTTTAGGACATGATATCTATTAACTTTTAAGTTTTACTTTGTAAATACTTAAGGTGAAAGTCTTAGGCTAGTTCATATATAGGGGCTATATAGTTACAAAGCGCTGATCTCTCCCGTTGCAGTTTATCAGTAAATGCACGATGAGAGCCTACTACTGAGTATACCACCTGCACAGCAGAGCCTGGCAAGCTACCCATGACGTATTTGATATGCCAAAAACCAATAACAATTATAGACCTCATTCCCATGACCTGAAGTAATGGTCTGAGGCTCCTCGTGTTCCTGAAGCAAGCAGATTCCCCTGGGCTACCCTATCTCTTGACAGGACAACAGGATGTTTGGAAATGTTATGGTGCCCTCTCAAGAAAATCAATGAACAATGGGTAGACAAGTGATATAAGACATGTGACACAAGTGATAGAGTTACAAATATGGAAAAACCAAAATTATAGATGGTTCTGTCAAGAAAAAATATGCACAATGTGTGTATATAAATGTATTGTATATACATATGTATCTGTGTGTATTACATATATATGTATATATGTGTATTATATACATGTATACATATATATGTATATGTGTCTATAAGTATCACTGTCACCGTATCACTGTCTTCCCGTTCATCATCGACTTGCTCGAGCAGGCACCAGTAACATCTCCAAATGTCCTGTCTCATGCTAGTAGAGCCCAAGGGCATCTGATTGCTCCAGGAACATAAAGAGCCTCAAACCATTCCATCAGGTCATGGGAATGAGGTCTATAATTGTTACTGGTATTTGGCATATCAAATACGATGCGGGAGGCTTGCCAGGCTCTGCCGTGTGAGTGGCATACCCTTGTATTCACCTCTAAGTCCAGCATTTATTGATGAAGGGCCGCGTGAGCTGGGATGTAATAGGCTCTTCTGCTGGATGGAGTTCTGATGAGAAGGAAGTCCGGATGTGGAAAATGGCGGCCTTCATGGAGTGGGAGTCATTTGGTTCCTTACGAGGCTCTGCTGGGGTGGCGGGCCAGGGCTAGAAACCACCATCCCTCCCGGATGCCTTGTGAGCGGCTGGGCAGCAGCTCTGCCCCATGTCTGTGAGTCTCTGGATCAGCATACCTGGGCTGGACTTGAAAAAGACTGCTGCAGGGTGGGTATATATATATATATATATATATATATATATATATATAAAACATATGTTTGGGATATATGTTATATGTTTATATATGTTTATATATGTTTCTTATGTATATAAACATATGTATAAAACATATGTTTTATACATATGTTTTATATATGTATATATATACATATATAAAACATATATAACATATATATAACATATATATGTCATTTTCGAATTCCTCATCATAAATAGTCAAACAGAAGGTCATCACCAAATGTTTGTCACAAATAACAGAAATTGAATGAAGCAATAAAGTAGCATATTTTCCAGAAAACTCATTGTAAGAATATGCCTTTGGCAATGCCTGTTGACCTTTGATGACTATATAGATTAGATCCTTCTCTACCATCTACTTTTATTGAATTTGTTTCTGTTTTCTGGAACCATACCCAACAGTGGATTAGGTATCACTCCTGGTGGGACTTGGGGGACCAAATGGGATGCTTGGGGATCAAACCAGGTTGGCCAAACTCAAGGTTAACATGCTATCCTCTGTACTGTCTCTGGACCCCCTTTCTGTACCATTTTAACTGTGCATGAATATCAGTGATCCATTAAATATTATATAATAGACTATACCAGCTCCATAATTGAGACTTAATTCCTTATAGTGTGGTTCTTCTTGAGAAACCATTAACAATGACTCATCTAATACAACTTGAAGGGCAGACCTCCAAAGTGAGGGAGGGATGTTGTGTCTCAGATCACTTTTTAAGACGCACTGTGAAGAATGGAAAAAGTTAAATTGAACTTAATGGACTCATCCATTGTGCACATGTCACATCAATTTGTTAGATAAGAGACACTGAAATTAATTAGAAAAATCCATATTTTGAACATTTAATATGAACTTTTTATTTTCTACATCTAATTTTCTATTTTTCCATTTTTTTAAAATATAACTTTTCTTAAATGTTGTTAGAAGTTTTAATTCCTTTTTTCTAATGACTTTCTATTTATTCTAGCATATGTTACAATTTTAATTACTATCCTTTTTATATCTTTTGTTCTTATTGTAAACTTGAGGTCTTTCCATACATATTATTGCATTATATGACCTTACATACATCTAATATTTGACTATGAGTGACAGGATCTCAATATACCTATCCAAATGCTACTTAAATCTGGAAGTCTATTTCAAATCCCAATTCTTTTACTTAAACAGCTAAGATATTTATAACCAATTATTATGTATTTATTTGACAAGTGTCTATAATATCACAGTATGAACCCCAATATACTAATTTCAACCAGTTTGCTCACATGTCCCAAAGAAATTGCATGATTTCCCATCAGTGTAAGCATATAACTAGGTACAAACATAATTATTAAATAAATAATTGTCAGAGCAATAACATGTAGCTAGAAAAACTTAACAATGTGAAGATGTTCAAAAAACTTTCCTTTATTCATGTATTATATAAATCAACCTCACTCAACCCACCCCACCCTCTCTTACCCATGTTCTTTGTAAACAGTTCTCAGGGTTGTTGCATTTGGCCATGTGTTATTTCCTTGTTATATTATTATTATACCTCATATGAGAAATATCATTCTCTTTTTTTGGACTTACTTCACTCAACAAAATACTATCAAAATAAATCCATACAGCATAAATATATATTATAGGGTTTTTATCTAGTCATCTGATCTTGAACACGGTTTGTTCACAGATTTTTTGTCTATAGTAAATAGTGCTACAATAAACATAGGAGCAAAATTATCTTTTTTGAATAGAGTTTGGGGGCACTTGGAGTAAATGTCAATAGATGGGATTAATGGATCATATAAAATCTCAATTAATAGTTGAGATGTGTCCATATTGTTTTCCAAAAATTTTGATCCAGCCAACATCCCCACCAGCATTGGATAAGGATTCTTTTTTTGTTTTTACCCGCCTACCAACACTGATTGTTTTTGTTCTTTCTGATTTGTTCCAGTCTCACTGGTATGTGGTTATCTCACTGTTATTTTGTGTATTCCCTGATGATCAGTGATACAGAATTTTTTTTTCACATGCCTATTGTACATCTATATGCCGTCTTTGAGGAAAAAAACTGCATTAATGTGACAATATGTTGTGACAATATGTTTTATAGAGAGATAATTAAAGAAAAAAGTTGGAGCACTATAGAGAGATTGGTCAATTCTGTTCTGCTTCAAGATTTATATCCTTGATACTTTGCTGAATTTTTAACAGAATTAGTGAAAGGGAAAGAAAAGAATGTTGTGAACTATGGAGCAGTTTGAAAAAAATTAGATAACATGTTAGCAATATTCCAAGCTCTTAATTCAATAAGTAGGAAGTAAGAGTCTGATATACATAGAATTATATTTTAAGAAATAACATTCCATACATTCTGATTCTTCAAGGACTTTCTCAGAAACCTTGAAAAATGGTCTAAATATCTCATTTGGTTTGCTGAGTGATACACTCTCATATACAAGTCTTTCCTTCATGCCCCTGTTTGAATAAACTTCCAAGATACAAATTAAAAAATGTTATGTCTCATTTTATAATGCTTCTGTGATTTCCCAAGGCCCAGAAAAAGAATGTCCAAAGCTTTGGTGAGGAAGTATTTTCCTCACATGAATTAACCTTTTTCTTAAACTGACCTTTGACCTCACCATTCAAATTCAATGCTATAATCATATTATACTCCATACCTTCTTCAGAACCTTATGGTTTTTATGATGTTAGTGAAATTTAACACATAATAGTCTTTTCTGACCAAGAAATTCAATTAAATTGAGGCTATTTTTTCTTGTACAAAGATCAAAATTAGTTTTATGAGAAAATAAAAGCCAGAACACTTTACTTTTGGGTCTGAAGAGATAGCACAATAGGTAGGTCACTAACATGTGACGAACCCAGGTTCAATCCCCAGGATCCCATAAGGCGCCCCCAGCACTGCCAGAGTGATTCCTGAGCACAAAGCAAGAGTGACCCTTAATACTGGCAGGCTTGCCCTCCCCACAGAAGAAAGAGAAACCACAGCATATTTTCTTCTCTTTGTCTATTGATATCTAATTGTCTAAAATTTAACCAAAAGAGTTTAAAAATTTGAGAAAAATCAAAGAGGAGATATCCTGTGAAATGGTAGAAATAAAAAACTAAAAATGTGTTCCAATCCTACAATTCTAATAAACATGTTTGCATTCACATATAACCCCTTACACACACAGGCTCGCCCTCACTGACACACACACAGATGTCTCATACCACTGGAGGCCATCCTGGAATCTAAGCCTCACCAAAATATTCAGTGATAAAGACATTTTCTTCCTGGCACATTAGAGAAAGAAATTAAGAGCAGACAGCTAGTAAGCTAAGACACAGTCTCCCTTTAGGAGCACATGCCACTTTTGGCAAACACAAATATCACTCACTCACATGCACATGTACTCAAGTCTGTGTGCATAATTCACTTGACAACTCCAACTTATAACATTAGCATATGAATGCCGAGGTTTACAGTGATATTTGCCCACCAAATGGAGTTTATAATGTAAATGCAATGAAAGTATCAAAAGATTACTCCTTGCTATAAATTGTGCTTTGTCGCATTCTGGATGTAAAATAAGTGTAATATCTGTATAGAACCCAGGGTAAATATATTCTTTCTACATACGCCCATGAAGAAAATCGTAGATGGTTAGGACAATACTAAATTCATATCTTCTTTCCACATAATGCATATTTAAAATAGATGGCTCCAATTTCCCAGCTGTATGCATGTTTATCTCCCCCCTTTTTTCAATATTTCATGTGTATTAGGCCAAATGTGACTTTTTTCAATGTCTCTGTCTTCATTCTAGGTTTTCACTGAATGTTCTTTTCCTAGCTGCCAAGAATTATTCACAACTTCAGGAGGAAAATTTTATAATAATAACCATAATCTACTTAAGCAGGAGCCAAGAATAATTAGTGTATGTAATATATTTTCCCCAGTAGATTACAAATGTCTTAAAGGAAGCAATATTGTCTTCTTCCTTAAAGTATGCCCAAAGTCATCTGCCTAAAGAGGATACCATTCATTTATAATTTGCTTCTTCAAGTTGACTGGGTCATTTAATTTGTGCTTTCACCAACATGTGTTCTTCAACTAGGACTTAAGTTGTTTCATTCATCTGGAATGGCTGAGCTAACCAAAAGTTTCAGACTTCACTCACCAGATAGGTGCTGTCAGCTGGATTGCCTTGATCCCCTTCTATATAGTCTCTAATCCTCCCATTTCTAGATAAGCTTCCTTAAATCATCATATAGAAAGCTGCAAGACTTCTTACAGCCTTCACTCAGAAGACACACCACATCAATTCCACTAATACTTAATTGCCAAAGCCGGTCAGAAATCTACCCCATGTACAGATAGGGAATAAAATGCCATCTTGTGTTCAGAGTTCTGGCAATATAAACTAGAAAAAAGGCAAGCATTTAGACATGAAAATAATTTTGATGTGTCCAGATGCGTATTCAGATGAGTATCAGTTCACAGCCCCAACACAAGCCTAAAATACACACAATAGTCAAAAATTATTTTTTGCAAGTTTATTATCCATTAATTACCCACATTATTTTTCTAACAATCAAGTGCTCATGATCTGATGAGTTATTTATTAGTCCTTAGAAATAGAAGGGCCTATAATAGCATGAACTTTCTATTGAATTTGTAAGAGTTAGATAACTACAATTCTTCTTATGGCTCTCCCGTAGGTTGTTGAAAATATGAACCTGGATGCAAAGAGCAATATAAAAATAAATATTTGGAGCTAACAAGATTATGATGGTTGTTAAAGCCATGTGAATGTTCAATAAGTTACATATAAAATTTTTGGAATACAAATTTCAGAATAAAGTTAAAACACCGCCTCTGACATAGTAGGGCTTTGTTACTAGAGGAAGAATATATTTAAAAAGGGCATTAAAAGAAGCCAGAAAAGAAATCAAAACAATAAAATATGAAAATTTCAGGGAAGTTGCCTCAGTTCATCACAAATATCAAATGTGTGACATCAATTGGGAAAAATACTGAATTTGATCATTCTAAGGTTATTGATCATGTATGAGAGATATATAGTCTTGGTCTTCAAGGGTTCCTGAAGCTAAAATTATTCAAATAAATAGTATTCAGTTAGTTCATCATACCTATAAATAACTCCATACTAAATAGGATTATTAATTCAAAATATAGCTCATGACATCAAATCAAACAAAAATATTAAATAACTATAATTAAAAATACATGCAAATGCATCTACATACATGCATAGATCACTAGATCACTAGACATCCCGTTGTTCATTGGTTTCCTCGAGCGGGCTCCAGTAACATTTCCATTTGACCCTATCACGTGCCAGTGTAGCCCAATGGCATCTGGTTGTTTCAGGAACACAAAGAGCCTCAGACCGTTCATTCATGGTCTTGAGGAAGAAGTCTGACCATCTTGTAGATGGGCAGCCAGGTGATCTTTTGATGTTCCCGTGGGATCCAGTTGGTAATGGCTCTACTCATAATAAATAGGTCACTTGTCACTTCACTTGTTTTCCAATTGTTCATCAATTTGCTCGGCGGGCACCAGTAACATTTCCATACGTCCTGTGGAAAGCAATGTAGCCCAAGGGCATCTGCTTGATCTAGGGACAGGAAAGCCTCAAACGATTCCTTCAGTCATGGGAATTAGGTCTATAATTATTACTGGATTTTGGCATATCAAATAAAACATGGGTAGTTTGCCAGGCTCTGCCATATAAGTGGTATACTCTCAGTAGAAAGCACTCATCTTTTCAAGTATGAGTGCAATACGTGTTCTGTATGTTCAGGTTTGAGCTTTGGCGCCAAATGATCCCCCAGGCACTGCCAAAAGCAACCCCCAAGCACAGAACTTGGAGTGGCCCCTGAGCGCTGCTGAACTTGGTCTCAAGACAAAACCCCATACACCCCCCAGCTCTAGCAGTCTGATAAAATAGTGCCCTGTTGAGCACTCAACATATCAATGCGTAATTTTAACTTTATGTTGTGAAGGAGGGAGGAGGAGATGGGGAAGGAAGAGAGAAGAGGAGCTGGGGCCGAGGCCACACAGATGGAAACAGCTGAGAGCAGACACCCCGGGAAACACTGGGTGTGGAATGGGGACATCCGCCAACATAAGTCTCGGGGTTGGGGGATTTTGCTTCTTGCCCTCCCGAGGGCCAGAGCTTTGATGCAATCTGGAATTTCACTGCAGCATTTAGAGCAGGGGCTTGAGAAATGAATCAGGAGCACTTTCTGCCCCTTACACAAAGCAGCCATGCAGGGTGCGGGGCCGGGAGGGAAAGAGGGTGCTGTGACCTGCTGCTCTGGTTTGGAATGAATCCTCCCCTGAGGGGCAGGGGGGAAGACCCTGGACACGGAGAGGACATTGCTTTTATTTTTTTATAATTTTTTTATTATACCACCGTGAAACATACAATTACAAATGTGTTCATAATTGGTTCTTGGTAACACAGTATTCCAGCACCCATCCCTCCACCAGTGCCCCATTTCCACCACCAATGTACCCCTCCCCCTTCCATCCCCCACCTGCCTTAATAGCAGGTACCCCAGTTTCCTCTCTTTCTCTCTCTATCTCTCTCTCTGTCTCTGCATCTCTCTCCCTCTTATTTTACACATTGTGGCTAGCCCTGCAGATATTTAGAGTTTATCACTTAAGTCTCTTTGTGTATATTCAGTGGTGAGTTTTAATCTGCCATTACCATTTCCCATATTTATTAAACACTGGTATCTATTTATATCCTATTAGTGAATGCAGTCATTCTATATCTGTCCTTTTCTTTCTGACTAATTTCACTCAGCATGATAGACTCCATGTCCATCCATTTGCAGGTAAATTTCATAATTTCATCCTTTCTGACAGCCGCATAGTATTCCATAGTATAGATGAACCACAGTTTCTTTAGCCAGTCCTCTGTTCTCAGGCATTTAGGTTGTTTCCAGATTCTAGCTATAGTGAATAGCGCAGAGATGAATAAAGAAGTACAGATAGTGTTTCTGCTATGTGTTTTTCGGTCTCTCGGGTATATTCCCAGGAGTGCTATTGCTGGATCAAATGGGAGCTCAATATCTAGCTTTCGGAGGAATGCCCATATTGTTTTCCAAAAGGGCTGGACCAGTCGGCACTCCCACCAGCAGTGGATGAGAGTCCCTTTTTCCCCACATCCACGCCACCACCGGTTGTTCTTGCTGTTTTGGATGTGTGCCAGTCTCTGTGGGGTGAGATGGTACCTCATTGTTGTTTTGATTTGCATCTCCCTGATGATTAAAGATGAAGAGCACTTTTTCATATGCCTTTTGGCCATTCGAATTTCTTCTTTTTGGAAGCTTCTGTTCATTTCTTCTCCCCATTTTTTGATGGGGTTGGCTGTTTTCTTCTTGTAGAGTGCTACCAGTGCCTGATATATCCTGGATATAAACCCCTTGTCAGATGGGTATTGGGTGAATATCCTTTCCCACTCTATGGATTGTCTTTCTATCTTGGTCACCGTTTCTTTTGAGGTGCAGAAGCTTTTCAATTTTATATAATCCCATTTGTTTATCATTGCTTCCATTTGCTTGGTCAGTGGTGTGTCGTCTTTAAAGATACTTTTCGTTTCGATGTCGTAGAGCGTTTCTCCTATGTTTTCTTCGATGTACCTTATAGATTCATGTCTGATATTGAGATCTAGAATCCATTTTGATCTGACTTTTGTGCATGGCATTAGAAGGAGGTCTAAGTTCATTTTTTTACATGTAGCTGCCCAGTTTTCCCAGCACCATTTGTTGAAGAGGCTTTCTTTGCTCCACTTAAAATTTTTTGCTCCTTTATCAAAGATTAAGTGGTTGTATATTTGTGAGTGCGTTTCAGGATATTCAGTTCTATTCCATAGGTCTACGGGTCTGTCTCTATACCAATACCACACTGTCTTAATAACAACTGCTCTGTAGTAGAGCTTGAGGTTGGGAAAGTGATACCTCCCATCTTCTTTTTCCCAAGGATTGCTTTAGCTATTCGTGGGGTTTTATTATTCTATACAAATTTCAGGAGTGTTTGTTCAATTTCTTTGAAGAACATCATGGGTATCTTTATAGGGACCGCATTGAATCTGTATAAAGCTCTAGGGAGTATTACCATTTTGATAATGTTAATCCTTCCAATCCATGAGCAGGGAATGTGTCTCCATTTCCTCAGGTCTTCTTTTATTTCCTGAAGTAACGTTTTGTAGTTTTCTTTGTAGAGATCCTTTACATTCTTTGTCAAACTGATTCCTAGGTATTTGATTTTCTGCGGTGCAATTGTGAATGGGATAGTTTATTTAATGTCCCTTTCTTCTCTTTCGCTGTTTGCATATAGGAAGGCCATTGACTTTTGGGTATTGATTTTGTACCCTGCTACTCTACTATAAGAATGTATTATTTCTAGGAGCCTCTTGGTAGAGAGTTTTGGGTTTTCCAGGTATAATATCATGTCATCTGCAAATAGTGATAACTTGGCTTCTTCCCTTCCTATCTGAATGCCCTTAATATCTTTTTCTTCCCTGATTGCTATGGCGAGTACTTCCAGTACTATATTGAATAGAAGTGGTGAGAGTGGGCAGCCTTGTCTTGTCCCTGATCTTAGGGGAAGGCTTTCAGTTTTTTCCCCATTGAGAATGATGCTCGCTGTGGGCTTGTAGTAGATGGCCTGGATTATCTTGAGGAAGGTTCCTTCAATCCCCATTTTACAGAGAGCTTTCATCATGAACGGGTGTTGAATGTTGTCAAATGCCTTCTCTGCATCTATTGATATGATCATATGGTTTTTATTTTTCTTTTTTGTTGATATGATGTATTATGTTGATTGACTTGCGGATGTTGAACGATTCTTGCATTCCCGGGATGAATCCCACTTGGTCATGGTGTACAATCTTTTTGATGACTCTTTGGATTCTATTTGCTAGTATTTTGTTGAAGATCTTAGCATCTGTATTCATAAGGGAGATTGGTCTGTAGTTTTCCTTTTTTGTGACATCTTTGTCTGCTTTTGGGTATCAGGGTGATATGTGCCTTGTAAAAGCTATTTGGGAGTATTTCTGTTTCTTCAATTTGCCGGAAGAGCTTAAAAAGAATTGAGAAGAGGTCCTCTTTAAAGGTTTTGTAGAATTCACTGGTGAATCCATCTGGGCCTGGGCTTTTGTGTTTGGGGAGACTTTTGATTACCGATTCTATTTCCTCGATGGAGATAGGTTTGTTGAGGTATTCCAAATCTTCTTGTTGCAGACTTGAGGAAGCTATAGGAATTCAGGAATTTGTCCATTTCTTCTAGGTTCTCTTGTTTCGTGGCATACAGGCTCTCATAGTAATCTCTGATGATCTTTTGAATTTCTGTGTTTTTCAGTTGTGATGTCCCCGTTTTCATTTCTGATTCTATTTATTTGGGTTCTCTCTTTTCCTTTTCTTACAAGTTTTGCAAGTGGTTTGTCAATCTTGTTTATTTTTTCAAAGAGCCAGCTTTTGGTTTCGTTGATCTTCTGGATTGTTTTTGACATTCCATCTCATTGATTTCTGCTCTAAGTTTTATTATTTCTTTCTTTCTGCTTGGGTTGGGCTCCTTTTGTTGATCACTCTCTAAGATCTTAAGTTGTGAAGTCAGACTGTTTATGATGGCCATTTCTTCTTTTCTGATGAATGCCTGAAGAGCTATGAACTTGCCTCTTAACACTGCTTTTTGCTGTATCCCACAAGTTCTGGTAATTCGTGTCTTCAGTCTCATTTGTTTCAAGGAATCTTTGGATTTCCTCTTTGATTTCTTTTATGACTTGCTGGTTGTTCAGCAGTGAGCTGTTTAGTTTCCAGGTACTTGGTATTGGTCTCCATTTTTGAGTACAATTAACTTCTATTTTCAGTGCATCATGGTCTGAAAAAATAGTTGGCACAATTTCTATCTTCTTGATTTTATGGAGGTATGATTTATGGCTCAGCATGTGATCTATTTTGGAGTATGTTCCATGTGCACTGGAGAAGAAAGTGTATTCAGCTTTTTGGGGATGAAATGTCCTGTATATGTCTACCAGCCCTCTTTCTTCCATCTCCTCTTTTAGGGCCAGTATTTCCTTGGTAAGTTTCAATCTTGTTGATCTATCCAGGGTTGATAGAGCAGTGTTGAAGTCTCCAACTACAATTGTGTTGCTGTCAATGTCTTCTTTGAAGTCTATTCGTAGTTGTTTTAGGTATTTTGCTGGCCCCTTGTTGGGTGCATATATGTTTAATAGCGTGATTTCTTCCCTGATATATGCATCCCTTGACTATTAACAAGTGACCTTCACTGTCCCTTCTGACGTTCTTCAGCCTGAAGTCTATGTTGTCAGATACCAGTATGGCTACCCCAGCCTTTTTGGATGGGTTGTGTGAGTGAAGGATTGTTTTCCAGCCTTTTATTTTGAGCCTGTCTTTGCTCCGATTGTTCAGGTGTGTTTCTTGAAGGCAGCAGAATGTCGGATTCAATTTTGTGATCCATTTTGCCACTCTGTGTCTCTTAACTGGTGTATTTAGACCGTTGACATTGAGAGATATTATTGTCATGGGATTTTTGTGCCATCTTTCTGTATAGGTTGGTTATTCTTTTTGGGTTATGTCTGCGTCTTATAGTAGATCATTCAGTCCTTCTTTTTAAGGTTGGTTTTGATTTTACAAAGTTCCTAAGCTGTTGTTTATCCAAGAAGTTGTATATCTATCCTTCAAATCTGAGTGAGGCGTTTAGCTGGATAAAGAATTCTTGCTGAGGCGTTCATTTCATTAGGTTTTTTACTAGGACATTGCTTTTATGATACCGTGAATGATGGTTTCACCTCAGTCCAAGACCAGGCCCATCCGCCAGTGCCCCCGGCCCCCCACCCCCCCATCCCCAAGGTTCCCTGTTCCCCCTGCCTTCCATGGCTGCGTGGATCCTTCTCCTGTGACACTGGCTTACACCCTTGGTTACTCCCTTTCTGTGGTAAGTCCTGCTGAGGAGAGAGATCGTTCTGTGTCGATTCCTTTGTCCTCTGACTGACTCCACTCCAGTGTGACACCTTCTAGCTCTAGCCTTGTCCACAGCACCCAGCTGCAGAGTATTCCGTGGTGTATATGTTGCCACAGTTTCTGGACTCGTTCATTTGTTGCTGGGCATGTGGGTTGTTGCCCACTCTTGACTGTTTTCCTGAGCGCAGCAGTGAACAGTGTGCATCTCCTTTCAGGTGGTTGCTGGGTCTGGGGGATAGCTGGAGCGCAGCGGCATGTGAGCTCTGCTGCAGGGGGCTTACCCGCTCATGGAAGCCTGCCTCTCACCAGAACAATGGCTGCGTGGAGTCTCTCTTAGCCCTTTGAACTCTTGCCTTCATTTGCTTGTTCCGTGAGATCTGTGGCACATACCTGGGGTGCTGTCCCAGGCGCTCTGCACAGTGCTGGGCCGATAGAGGTGTACCAGAGGCGTGTGACTCTCCCAAGGAAGAGACCTTAAATAGGTAGAAGGCATATACATATAAAGTAATCATAAGTATTCCAACAATAAATAGAAAATTATAAATAATGAATGATGATACTTGATAAAATATCAATATGAAATTAATCTTGAATTTATAATGTAAATAAATTATATTATTGTCAGGGGGCCCTGGCCAGCAGTCCCGGCACAAATGAGGAAGATCTAGATCTTGCCGCACTTCATCCCCTGCGGAAAAGGTGAGGGATGGATTGGGAGAAACTCTGCCTTGCCGCTGCTTCTGCTGAGAAAGGAAAGAAAGGAAGGAAGGAAGGAAGGAAGGAAGGAAGGAAGGAAGGAAGGAAGGAAGGAAGGAAGGAAGGAAGGAAGGAAGGAAGGAAGGAAGGAAGGGAAGAAGGAAGGAAGGAAGGAAGGAAGGAAGGAAGGAAGGAAGGAAGGAAGGAAGGAAGGAAGGAAGGAAGGAAGGAAGGAAGGAAGGAAGGAAGAGAGAGAGAAAGAAAGAAAAAAGAGAGAAAAGAGAGAGAAGAGAAGAAAGACACCCATGCAATGGGGGCTCTGGATAGCAGCACTCGCTTTACCAGACACAGTTTAAGTCTTTTATGCAATATTTGGGTGGATTGGGTACAAGCACACATTACAGGGCATTTGCAAGCTTCTGGGCCATTGTAAGAGAGGAACAAATGACAATCACAGATTTAGCATTTGCAAGGTAACAATCATTGATTTACATATCCCTGTGATCAGAGGTCAGAAGACCAGGGACATTCTGCCTCACCTTAGCTGGAATTAGCACAGATGTTTTGGGTGTAACCTTAAGGGCAGGGCCCATTTCTTGATCCTGCTCTTGGGGTCTTGTGATGGGAAAATGCTGGACCCTAAGGCTAGCAGCTGAGAGCCCAACATATTATATATTAAATATAATTACTTTTATATATTATAAAATTTAAATTAAATTTTATATTGTCATTTATACTGTTACCATGTCCTATTCGATACATCAGATATATTGGAATATCAGCATGTGACTCCTAAAAATGTTCCTTTATTATGCAGTCAATTGTATATTACTACATTATTACCTATTATAGTTAAAATTAGACAACAAAAGATATTTCCTTTCCCCTAGCTGCTTATAACCTATTTGCTTATTGCTTATAACATAACACTTTATGTTTCCAAATTTCTATTTCAATTTCTCTGCCATCTTCAAATTTCCCTCAAAGTAACCCTTTTATCTAAAGGTCTGGACATTTTTCCTACAGTTTAAAATTTATGTTGGAGCAGGTGAAGAGACAGGAAAAATGTAGAAGAAAACAGAGAAACACTACATAAATGAAACAAAGATGTCAGATAGGGCCCTTTGTTCCTTAGAATCCAAGATTAACTTGAACCCCTGTTCACTAGTCAGCTTTTGTAAACCAGACAAACTGCCCCACAATTTATAGTAATCTACAGGAATAATACTAGAAGGTCTACTTGTAGTGTTCTTGTGGTCAGTTGTGTTCCTTCCCACACCATCATTACAATACTCAGCTGAGCCTTCATAATAGTCTTCATGAAATTGGGTCACATGCCACACCAAGTCCCCTACTATCATCTCCTGATCTAGACGTCCTTATTTTCTTTTTCTCTCTGGAGCAAATTCATTAAACTAACCCCCACCCTCTAAATTTTTTCAGTTAGAAGATTTCCTCTTTATTCTGAATTTTTAACACTAAAAGAGAGATAATTTAGTTTCTACAAAACTTTCTTTTCTTTGTTTCTCAAAGTCAAATTATTTGGGATCTAAGAAATTGCAATTAAGGGGCACAAACTTTAGTTGAAAATTCAAATAGTGTCCAAAGACAGGGTTCAAATTATATTTATCTTTCACAGCAAGAAAATGGTTTATAACAATGTAAATGCTTGTTTGGGGAGTAACATGTTACTGTATTTTTTTTTTTTGCCTTTTTTGGGTCACACCCGGCAATGCTCAGGGGGTTTCTCCTGGCTCTGCACTCAGGAGTAGCTGGCGGTGCTTGGGGACCATATGGGATGCCGGGGATCGAACCCAGGCCGGCAGAGGCCGGCCGCGTGCAAGGCAAACGTCCTACCCGCTGGGCTATCACTCCGGCCCCAAATGTTACCGTAATTTATACCCACCATCAAAGGTTCAATATAGCTCCCCACTGTCTCTAAATCCCTTCCAATCCAGCCACTCCCCACTTCTACATGTTAACATAAATTCTGTACCATAATCTAAGAGTTGGTTTCTATTACCTAGTGATATTCCTTTGTTTTCACTATTTCTTTATTTTATGAACTGTGTTTTTTTGCTGTTAATAGTAGGGCTTCATGTACCCAGGTGTTGCAGAACTCCTCTAAGGGCCGCTGCATCTGCTCTGAATTGCCGCCTATAAATCACTTCGTAGATAAGGGGGTAGTCTAGATGTGGCAGTTTATCTGACCATGTATGCTGTACTAGCTGGTATAAATATTCTCCCATGCTACCACAATCATCGTGGGACTAGCTAGATCTTACCAGCATATTAGCCTGGCCACGTAGGACCCCTAAGTAATTAGACCAGAGAGAAATGCTGTTTGCTTCCAAGCAAACAAGCATGGCTCCCTGATATACTCAAAGGCAACTAAAATACTAAACTACAATGAAGTAGAAGAGACTTGTGAAGGCTTGGAGAAATATTTAACTGGCGTTAGTATTAGTCTTTGGTACAGAGACATGCCATCTCAGAAACCCCCTTCTCTACCCTATAAAGGCATTCCCAAGCAGATCTTGGCTCAAAACATTAGCATACTAAAGGGCCTAGGTGAGGTGCAAGGGAGGGATTACCTAAGGGCATTTGACCCTCCCTGCTTTCCATAACAGTGGGAGGAAGGTCTGAGTTGCAGGGGTATAAAACTAGCCTGTTTCCTCTGCGCGCTTCTTTTTGGGCTCTCTCTTTGTGAGCGCTCACCCTTCTTGGGAGTCTTGTCTTCTTCTCCTTTTACAGGGCCTTTACACGTGGTGGCTGCCATCTTGGCCTACACGTGGCTGGGTTTCTAGCCTGGAATCCTAAGCACCGGGCTTTTCCTTTTGCTGATTTGATGCCTGAGCCTGTGATAAGTAAAGCCTTTTAAAACTGCATCAGATTCCTGATCGCCCGGCTCGGAGGTAGAAGGGAACTCGCATCCTGGCACTGTCGGGGACCCGGCGGCGCGCCCGACACCCAGGGATATTCCTTTGTTTTCACTATTTCTTTATTTTATGCCCTGTGCTTTTTGCTGTTAATAGTAGGGCTTCATGCATGCAATGTTTCAACACTACACTTCCACCAACATATCCCCGACCCTCCAACTACCACCGCCTGATCCTCCATCAAAGTATTCAAGGTACAGATCAGTTCTCATCTCTGTTTTCTGGCCAGTTGTTACTCCTTGTTAAGGTTTAAAAATAACTATTGCAGGGGAGATAGTGGCTCCTCCCTCAGGGAGCTGCCAAAGCCCCAGGCTCAAGGGACCTCCTGAGGGTTCCATAGACTTAACATGACTTAAGGTCAGTGGGTGACTATGGCAACAGATGCCAGGGCCTAGCTGGGTACCCAGCAACACTCACTGTCCTTTAGGGGCCCGGCATGTGTCCTGGGAGAATACTGTTCACCCTGACCTGTCAGGGGAATAACCAGCAAGGCTAGAGGTTCCTGAAGGCTATTCTTTAATGCTACTTTGTTTCCTCTCTTGCTTGCTCTCTGCAGGAACGTCTCCTGGACCTCTGTCTCTCTCTGGGTGGTTTCTTCTACAAGCTGCTCTCTTTGGGGGTCTGGGCTTGCTCCTCTCATCAAGGCCTCTCACATCCCGATGCCTGTGCTCAAGGCTTCATGCTTCTGGTCCTCTTCTAGGATGTCTCCTTTGAGGACCTTTTCCTTAGGTCCTTTCAGCTCAGGGCTTTTCTCTTCAGGGTTTCTTTTCTCTGGACTCCTCGGCTATGTCCCTATCTATTTCCCCTAATTTCCTGTTTAATCTTTTCCTACTATGTTTTGTGTCACTGAATCCCTGTCTAATTCTTTGAGTTCCTCCGTCTTGTCCTGCTGCCAGTGGTCCTAATATTCAGAAGCCCTGAAGCTCTGTATCCTGTAGCTTTCATGCCAGCCCTCGGGCTCAGGCACCTGACCTTGTGGCTCTGGTGCTGGCCCTTGGGCTAAGCATCAGGACCAGCTTCTCCTCCCTGGTGCTGGCCATTTGGCTCAGGCACCAGAGGCCCCAGGCCCAGGTGCTGGCCAAGAATCAGAGACCGCTGCTCTCTTAGTCCAGAAGCTCCCCACAAGATGGTCTCCTGGGGGCCCCTATATATAGTCTTGGCCAGTTAGGAATCCTGGCCTCAACTGTCTTAACAGACCTTAGGAGGCACTGTGCCTTTAAGATCCCACGATCCCCTTCCTATATTTCTTAAATGCCACATAAGGCAAACCATTCTATATCTGTCCCTCTCCTTCTGGCTTCCTTCACTAAGCATGATACTCTCTAGGCCCATCCATGTAACAGCAAATTGCAAGATCTTATCATTACTTACAACCAGGTAGTATTCCATAGAGCTTATATACCACTTTTTTGATAATTCACAGTATTGCTTTCCCTAAGTAGCTCCTTGTTCCAGCATTGGACTGTTGGGTTACTTGCTTACTTGCTAGCCCTGGGTTTTTGTATTGCTAATGAGGGATTGTTTTTCTCCTTCCTACAAGTCTTTTGCATATATTAATGCTAGGGATCTCTTGTATAAGCACAAAATAGATGGTCGGGCAGTGTAGTTGTGAGTTATTAAACTCTAAATTATTTACTCCTGGGATTCCATCCTATTTTCCAACTATTAATCTCAGTATCATTTAGATTGAACCTAATTCCTCATACTTCCATAGAGGGCACCTACAAGTGACTAGATAGAACCAGGAAAAGAGTTTGAGAAAGGACACATTTTAGAGCAAGCCCTGCTCTGAACAAAGTTTAGAGCAAGGTCACAACAGCTCTGTTTTGACCTAAGATAAGCCATAAATTACCTTGCCTTGCAGCCAGAGCAGAGCACGTAGGTCTGTTGTTGTTGGAAATAGAATCATGAGGGGGAATTGGATATGATAATTCTGGCAAGGGTAACATAGTCTGGAACATATGGCATCATCTCCCCAGTAAAGATCACCCTATGAGTTTTATCCTGGGTGTAGATTTATGCCTGTCTCTCTTACTATGTTTTCAAAATAACTAGAAATATTATTGAAATGATTGTTTACTAGCCTAAGAGAGGAAAAACAAATGTTCTGCCTTAAATGCCTCAATAGCCCTGGGGTACAGGGCCATAGCCCTCCATGGTTTTTGCACTGGTAAGAGGAAGTCAGTTTTTACTTCATTGTTCTAACTTTGGCTGTGCCCTGCCCTCAGCCTCTGCGTAAGATTTATTTACCTCTTGTAGTTTGGGGGTCAGAGAGTGCATGTGGCAGTTGGTGTGAAAGGGAGTTAGAAGAAGTAAAGCCTTGGATTTTCTAGATGGTGCTTGTAGTTCTTTGTTCATCAACCAGAGGAGATAGTCACTGCCTGGAATGTGCTAGAGAATCTGACTGATCTATATATTGTTGGTGATCCTAAAAGCCCCAACACTGAACCAGTCAAGACATTTGACTGAATATCACTGGACATGGTCACAGGAAGTCTGGTTGCTATTGGGGGTCCCCTTCACAAAAATAAAATGAAGTAAAATAAAATTAAAATAATTCAATAATATACCATCTTTAAAGGCTTAACTTTGAATGTAAAGATTTAAATAAATTATAAATTTAAAATAAAGCATGGCAAAATGTTTCCCACCGAACAGTAAGCCTAGAGTTGCATAGTTTATATATATATATATATATATATATATATACGTGTGTGTGTGATAGTAAATGTCGTGACAAAAATGTTTTCAAAATATAAATAAGTATGCTAAATAATGGTTAAAGGGTAAAATACATTATGAATGTATGACAGAGGACAAAACAGTAGTACAGTGGATCAAATATTTGCCTGTATATGACTAATTTAGGTTCAATATCTGTATGCCATATGGACCCCTGAGCCCATCAGAACTGATCCCTGAGCACAGAGACAGGAGTAAGTCTTAAGTACCACTGGACCTGACCCAAAAGAAGACAAAGAAAATATAACATTCAGGGCTGGAGGGATAATACAATGGTATTACTTGCCCCACTACAAGGGTAATACTTGCCTTGCAAGTACTTGCTCACCTGGGTTCAATTTCTGGCACCACCTATTATCCTCTGAGCACTATTATAAGTTATACTAAAGTTCAGAGTCAGGAGTAAACTCTGAGCACTGTAAAGTGTAGCCACAAAAGATAATCTGACAACTATAGACTTGTCAGATTGTAAACACTTGACTGAATCAAAGGGATAAACAGACATTTCAACAATAACAGTAGAATTTATTATCCTGTCAGTAATGAAGATAACTAGAAAAAATCAAAAATCAAAAATCAAAGACTTTATCAACACAACCCAGATTGATTTAATAAACCTATAAAATAATAAATACATAGAATCTAATAAATATCTTTAGTATAATAGTGATATCTGAGGGCAGATTATTCTTAAACTTATCAGGAATATAACCTATGATAGATAATACTTTAAGTCAATAAATAAACGTAAATAAATTTCAAAATATTGAAAATATATAAAACATGTTTCTGACCATAAGAAATTGGATTAAAAAGTCAAAATAGTAGAAAATTTGGAAAAAAGACAAGCATGAAAATCAGGTAGCCCATTCTTAAGGAATTCAAGGCGTAAGATTCACAGAAGCATTGTAGAATTCTGTGAAGTGAAGAACAGTAAAACAACTTGTGGAATACAGGTGAAGTCGTGATTACTGGAAACTATATAATTCTAAATGCCTGGTTTCTTAAGGATCTCAAATCAATAGCTTAATTTTAGTTTTCAATATGTGAAGACTGAAACATGTTTCTGAATAACTATTAGTCAATGAAAAGAATCAAAAGAGAAATTAAATGAACAAACAAGGAATTAGAACTTATAGGTTTCAATAGAAAGAGCAATAAGAAAAAGAATTATAGCAAGTAAGGTGCAAATCAATAAACAACAGCCTCAAGTAAATAATATAAAGTTACACTTGACAAACAGAAAATGAGGAACAAATAGAAGTTAACTGAAGGATAAAATAAATAAAAATTAAAACGGAATAAAATGTACAAAAGATTAATAAAAACAAGGGTTGTTTTTGAAAGGATTAATAAAATTCATAACCCCTTTACAAGACTCAACAAGGAGCAAAGAAAATACAGAAGGAAAAATGAAGAATAGAGATGAAAGATTGAATTTATAACTACAAAAATACAGAGGATCATAAGCAATGACTAAGAACATATATTGGCAAACAAATCCACATAACCTAGATACAATGCTAATAATCCTGGGGTCAAGAAATAGTAAAGTGAATAGGCACTTGCCTTGCATGCAGAGGTTACGTTTGATCTCCATCCCTCCATATGGTCTTCAGAGCCCGTCCTGGAGTGATCCCTGAGTACAGTGTCAGGAGAACACCCTGAGGGCAGCCAGGTATGACCCCAAAACCACAAGAAAAAGAAATACAAATGATAGGTCGGGGACTTCACCTGGCACAGAAAGAGACAAGTAAAGTATAGAAATAGAAGTTTATTACTGTGTGCTTCCAGAGACCCTACTGGTCCCTGGTGATGCTGGGGTAGAGCTACGCCTTGGGAAAGACTAAATGGGATTTTAAATTGTCTTGGTTTGCCATTTGATCCAGCCATACCACTCCTACTACTCTGGGAATCTACTCTGGAAAGCAAAAAATACGCAGCGGAAACATTATCCCTACTTTTATGTTCATGGCAGCATTATTCACAATAGCCAGAATCCGGAAACAACCAGAGTGCCTGAGAATCGATGACTGGATAAAGAAGCTTTGGTACATCTACACAATGGAATACTATGCAGCTGTTAAGAAAAATAAAGCTATGAAATTTGCCTATAAGTGGGTGGACATGGATCATGTTGAGTGAAATTAGCCAGAAGGAGAGAGACAGATACAGAATGACTGCATTTATTTGCATGACATAAATATATATGTACATATTATGATACCAATATCCAAGATCAAGTGAAACATGTATCAAGAGGTTTTGTCAAAGGTGGAAATTATCACAAACGTGTGGGAGTCAGAGGCTAGGTAAGACAGAAAATGGAACAGTGTGCTAACAATTGTCAAAAGTACTAATACCAACCTAGAACTGAGCATTAAATACAGGCAAAAGATACACATGACAACCCTTTAATGTATGTTCTGTAATTCACAATCTGGAAGGGAAGTAAAAGAGAAAGAGATAGAGAGAAAGGGAAAGAAATAAAGAACCTGCCATGGAGGCGGGCTGAGGGAACCGGGGACGTTGGTGGTGGGAGATGGGCACTGGTGGAGGGATAGGTACTGGAAAACTGTATGATCAAAACCCAAATATGAACATCTTTGTAATTGTATATCTCATGGTGATATAATAAAATACTTTTAAAAAAGTGATAATACCAGCCTAGAACTGAGCATTGAATATAGGCAAAAAGATACACATGATAACCTCTAAATTTATGTAATGCAATCCACAATGTGTAAGAGAAGGAAGAGAGAGAGAGAGAGAGAGAGAGAGAAAAGATAAAGAACCTGCCAACCTGCCATAGAGGCAGTCTAGGCTAGTGGGGATGGAATTGGTGACTAGGTGGTGGGAAATGGGACTGGTGGAATGATGGATGCTGGAATACTGTATGACTGAAACCCAAACATGAACATTTTTGTAATTGCATATCTCACGGTGGTATAATAAAATATTTAAAAAAATTTGTATTGGTTGGGAAAGCTAACAAGGACCAGTGGGAGTGGTATGCTCTGGGATATAGCCTGGGAGCTACCAGGCTAGGGATGGGCCATAGGCCCTGTCTTTGGTGGGTAACAGAGGGGGTAAGGTGATCTTTGATTCTGAGAATGTAACTATTTCATCAGCTGCTTGCCATTTGGTTCCTGAGTGAAACTTACAACAAATAATACTAAAATGATGAAAATTTTTGAAAAGACAGAAATCTGTAATTTAAAAACATGGGACCAGAGTGATAGCACAGTGGGTAGGGCATTTGCCTTGCATGTGGCCAACCTGAGTTCAAACCCCGGCATCCCATATGTCCCCTGAGCACTGCCAGGAATAATTCCAGAGCCAGGAGTAACCCCTGAGCATCGCCGGGTGTGACCCAAAAAAGCAAAAAAAAAAAGAAAGAAAATAACTTTATAATATTTTTTAGAAAAAATAAAAATATGTTCCAATATTTTCTTCTGAATCTAGAATTCAGAAGAATTCAGACTTTCTTCTGAATCTAGAATCTATAGGAAATAGTGATATTGTTGTGTAATCTTTAGCCCTGGTCTGTATTTTAATGCTTGTGAGTAAAACAAAGGTAAAATAGATCTTTGAAATTTATCTATACTTGGTCAGTTTGAAATAACGATACATAAATATGTCTAGTTTTGAAAACTATGCAGAAAATTACTATAAACCACATAATTATTGCACTGAAGCCAAACTAAATATATCCCCAAATGAGCCTCTCCTTAACTCAACTCTTAAAAAAGCTCAGTTATTTCAAATATAGAGAAGAAAGAGGATTAATTTAGAGTGATAAGAGATAGCAAAATATCTTACTCTGTGAAATGTATAAAATCTTATAAGAGGACGCACTTGGGTCTCTTAAGCTTGGGTCTTAAGAGATTTTTTCACATTAGTTTTATTAGTTTCACAGTAAGTACACCTGCAATTTCAAGGCATTTCTTATCAAAATAAATTGACAGTTTAATCTTGAATTCATCAATTTGGCCTACTTTTGCACCTCTAAACAACTAGATATATAATACACATGACATATATTTATAAGAAATATAGTATATTTTATATATATAAGTTTGTTCACTATAAATTCAGAACAAAGAAAAATATCAATCTGATCTTGAGAATCAGATTTTGGTAGATAATGTGCTAAAATTTAAGAATATTCAAAGGATTTTGATCAGGAAGGTGTCAAAATCAAAGAATGGTTACTTGCATTTAGTATATGGAATTGATGATAGAAAATAAAGCTTCAACAAAATGTGAAAATGGTTAACATATGGATAAGGAATAGACTTGTCCCGCACTCATTGAAGCAGAAGGAAAATATATGGCTCAAAGACAGTGAATATATATGATATATATGAAATATCTAACTTATATTACTATATTAGTTAAAGATTAAAATAATAATTTTCATAGCTGGATTTAAATAAGATGCATCCCTGTTTTTGGAACTATTGTGATTCACTGATCAAAAATTTAGTGATATATAATTTATAGCTTGCTTTATGTTAATATGAGTCAATATTGGCCTAACACCAATATTGATCTACTATGCTAAGGATTATCTCACTAAAATAATCCTTAAACTCTCAAAGTCATTACATATTTACCAAGACCTAAGGCAGGAAATCTATTTTATATTTAGCCAGTATTTATTTCAAATTTTCTTTTCTTAAATTTAGAAAGTTATACGTACTATTTTTGCATATAAAAAATAAAATACTGTGTATAATAAAACACTATTTTGTTTCATTATGTCACTTGGGTTTTTCTTAAATAAGGAAAATGAACTCTTATAATGTTCAAAGAATGGTTTATTCCTGTACTGAAGTCAGAAGGGGTAGATGGTTAATAACAGTAGGTATAACAGCAACAAGGTTATACAGTAATTAAAATTCAATGCAAGACTTGGGAACAGAGATTAAATCATTGAGGCATCTGGGCCTCTTATCCCACTAATGTGACCTCATTATGACATAATTTGTAATTGCAGAAATTAATTTTCTGATGCCATAGAATTAGAAAGGGTCTTCACATTTTCCAGGTTTTTACTCACTCTATTACAACGCTTTTGATCATTTACTGGTTGGGTCTTTGGTAATGCCAAGATTTGAACTTCTGTAAAACCACAATGTTTAACCCAAGAAAGTTGTATTCTGACATAATAACAGCATGAATGATGTTAAAATGCTAAAACACTGTGATAAGGTTTTGGAGTGGTATATCCTCGTAGCCAAAATGAATATATATCCATCCTGACTTTGACTTCTTTACACTCCTCAGCCTATCTTTCAATGGAATCCCCCTTCAATGAATATGTAGTAAGTCACAGAGACAGATGATTGGCCGGGATGCTAATGGGCATTACTACATACTTCAAAGAGCATCTCAATAAACATATAAGGCAGTTTTCTTTTTTATTTAATTTTTATTATACCAGAGTGGGACAGGCGTAGGGCAGAGCTGGACAGACATGGGGCAGAGCTGCTACTGGCTCTCACTGTGCCCAGCTGCTCATGAGGTGCCCGGGAGGGATGGCGGGTTCTAGCCCTGGCCCGCCACCCCAGCAGAGCCTCACAACAAGCCAGACGAACCCCCCCACACCATGAGGACCTCCATTTTCCACATCCGGACTTCCCCCTTGTCAGAAATCCACCCAGCAGACCAGCCTATCACAACCCGGTTCATCAATAAATGCTTGATTTTGAGATGACTACAAGAGTATGCTACCCGCACGGCAGAGCCTGGCAAGCTACCCGTGTCGTATTTGATATGCCAGATACCAGTAACAATTATAGACCTCATTCCCATGACCGGATGGAATGGTTTGAGGCTCTTTATGTTCCTGGAGCAAGCAGGTCCCTTTGGGCTCTACTTGTATGAGACAGGTCATATGGAGATGTTACTGGTGCCCGCTCAAGCAAATCGAAGATGAACGGGAAGACAGTGATACCAGCGTGAGATATACAATTACAAAGGTGTTCATAATTGGTTCTTGGCAATACAGTGTTCTCTCACCCATTCCTCCACCAGTGCCCCATTTCTATCACCAATGTCCCCACATTCATTCCCACACACCTCCAGTCTGCCTCTATAGCAGGCACCTTTTCTTTTTCCTCTCCTTTTCTTTCTCTGCCTCTTCTGTCTCTGTCTCTGTAAGTCTCTCTCTTCTTTAACACATTGTGGTGTGCCCTACAGACAACTTGGGGTTTATCATGTAAGTCTCTTTGTTTATATTCAATGATGAGTTCTAGTCTGACATTACCATTTCCCACACTTAGTAAAACAGTGGTATATATTTATATCCCAATATTTATATCCCATTAATGAATGCAGTGATTCTATATCTGTCCTTTTCCTTCTGACTAATTTCACTCAGCATGATAGTCTCCATGTCCATCCATTTGCAGGTAAATTTCATTATTTCTGACAGCTGCATAATATTCCATTTTGTAGATGTACAATAGTTTCTTTTGCCAGTCCTCTGTTCTTGGGCACTGAGGTTGTTTTCAGACTCTGGCTATCATGAATAGCACAGGAACGAATAAAGAAGTACAGAGAGTGTTTCTGCTATGTGTTTTTGGGTCTCCAGGGTATATTCCCAAGAGTGGTATTGCTGGATCAAATGGCAACTCAATATCTAGTTTTCGGAGGAATGTCCATATTGTTTTCCAAAAGGACTGGACCAGTTGACATTCTCACCAACAGCGGATGAGAGTCCCTTTTTTTCCCATAACCACAGCATTCTTGCTATTTTAGATGTCTGCCAGGCTCTGTGGTGTGAGATGATACTACATTGTTGTTTTGATTTGCATCTCCCTGATGATTAATAATGAAGACATTTGATTAATGATGAAGAGTGTTTCAGGATATTCAGTTCTATTCCATAGGTCTTGGGTCTGTCTCTATACCAATACCATGCTGTTTTAATTATGACTGCTTTGTAGTAGAGTCTGATGTTGGGGAAAGTGATACCTCCCATCTTCTTTTTCCCAAGGATTGCTTTTAGCTATTCATGGGGGTTTATTATTCCATACAAATTTCAGGAGTGTTGGGTCAATTTCTTTGGAGACCGTCATGGGTATCTTTATAGGGACCACATTGAACCTGTATAAATCTCTAGGTAGTATTACCATTTTTAATAATGTTAATTCTTCCAATCCATGAGCAGGGAATGTGTTTCCATTTCCGTAGATCCTCTTTTATTCCTTGAAGTAATGTTTTGTAGTTTTCTTTGTAGAGATCCTTTACGTTCTTTGTCAAACTGATTCCTAGGTATTTGATTTTCTTTTGGTTCAACTGTGAATGGGATAGTTTCTTTAATGTCCCTTTCTTCTCTTTCATTATTTGCATATAGGAAGGCCATTGACTTTTAGGTGTTAATTTTGTACCCTGCCACTCTACTATAGGAATATATTATTTCTAGGAGCTTCTTGGTAGAGAGTTTTTCTAGGTGTAATATCACGTCATCTGCAAATAATGACAGCTTGGTTTCTTCCTTTCCTATCTGGATTCCCTTAATGTCTTTTTCTTCCCTGATTGCTACAGCAAGTACTTCCAGTACTATATTGAATAGAAGTGGTGACAGTGGACAGCCTTGTCTTGTCCCGACTTAGGGGAAGGCTTTCAGTTTTTTCCCCATTGAGAATGATGCTCTCTGTGGGCTTGTAGTAGATGGCCTGGATTATCTTGAGGAAGGTTCCTTCAATCCCCATTTTTCGGAGAGCTTTTATCATGAACGGGTATTGGATCTTGTCAAATGCCTTCTCTGCATCTATTGATATTATCATATGATTTTTATTTTTCTTCTTATTGACATGATATATTATGTTGATTGACTTGTGGATGTTGAATCATCCTTGCATTCCCGGGATGAATCATGGTGTATAATCTTGGTCATGGTGTATAATCTTTTTGATGACTCTTTGGATTCTATTTGCTAGTATTTTATTAAAGATCTTAGCATCTATGTTCATCAGGGAGATTGGTCTGTAGTTTTCCTTTTTCGTGACATCCTGTCTGCTTTGGGTATCAGGGAGATATGTGCCTCGTAGAAGCTATTTAGGAGTATTTCTGTTTCTTCAATTTCCCAGAAGAGTTTAAAAAGGATTGGAAGTAGGTTCTCTTTAAAGGTTTGGTAGAATTTACTGATGAATCCATCTGGACCTGGGCTTTTGTTTAGGAAGACTTTTGATTACTGTTCCATCTCCTCGATGGTGATAGATTTGTTTAGATATCCCAAATATTCTAGTTGCAGCCTTGGGAGGCTATAGGAATATAGGAATTTGTCCATTTCTTCTAGGTTCTCTTGTTTCATGGCATACAGACTCTCATAGTAATCTCTGATGATGTTCTGAATTTCTGTGGTTCCTGTTGTGATGTTCTTTTCCATTTCTGATTCCATTTATTTGGGTTCTCTCTTTTCCTTTTCTTACAAGTGTTGCAAGCAGTTTGTCAATTTTGTTTATTTTTCAAAGAACCAGTTTTTGTTGAAATGCTGGATTGTTTTTTTTGTGATTCCATCTGATTGATTTTTACTCTAAGTTTTATTATTTTTTCTTTCTGCCTGGGTTAGGCTCCTTTTACTGATCTTAAGTTGTGAAGTCAGACTGTTTATGATGGCCTTTTCCTTCCTCTTTTCTGATGAATGCTTGAAGAGCTATGAACTTGCCTCTTAACACTGCTTTCACTGTATCCCTCAAGTTCTGGTAACTCATGTCTTCAGTCTCATTTGCTTCCAGGAATTTTTTGGATTTCCTCTTTGATTTCTTTTATGACTTGTTGGTTGTTCAGCAGTGAGCTGTTTAGTTTCCAGGTGCTGGTATTAGTCTCCGTTTTTGTGTGCGATTAACTTCTATTTTCATTGCATTATGATCTGAAAAAAATAGTTGACACAATTTCTATCTTCTTGATTTTATGGAGTTTTATGGTTCAGCATATGATCTATCTTGGAGTGTATTCTATGTGTGCTGGAGAAAAAAGTGTATTTGGCTTTTGGGGATGAAATGCCCTGCACATATCTACTAGCCCTCTTTCTTCTACTCTCTTCTTTTAGGGCCAGTATTTCCTTGGTACGTTTCAGTCTAAACAAGGCAGTTTTCAAGCCCTCAGGACAGTGCTTGGCCAAAGAAACTGTCAAATATATTCCACTTTTCCCTCCACCACATTCTTTATTCACCAAAACATGTAACTTGACTTATTCACACCATTTGAGAAGAATGAGAGTTAAAAATATGCGAAGAATAGACATTCTGAGTATTGGCAGCAATAATGCAGTATTATAAATCTTAATCTATTTTTAAAGGAAGACAATTACAAAATATTACAATTTAAATAAAACTCAGAATTGCATCTGAAAAGTTTCACTGTAATTCATCCATCTCTATCCAATACTTTTTTGTAACAAGTAAATGGCCATTTTTCTCATTTCTGATTACTCATTATCCCAGTTCTCTATTTTTTTTAAAACTCCATGTAGATGGAACTGACATTCCAGATATGTTGACACAGACACTGCTGAGCCCAAAGATGCATAGGAACTCCAGTGATATCGTAGAAACTCCATTCATATCATGGTGATTACAATGAGGTGGTTTGAATCATGAGAGTCACAGAGATTAGCACAGAGTGAATTGCATGAGTAGCAAACCAGGTCACCAATTACTAGAAAATTTAGCTTTTACGGCATATACAGTTGACAGGTATAAGCTATTTTACTTTTGGTTTTATTTGTTCTCTCTCTTTTTTCAGAGTTTTATTTCAGGGTGGTGGATAGGGAGCCACACCAGCAGTGATCAGGGCTTGCTTCTGGCTCTGCCACCCCTATAGGATGTTGAGTTCCAGAAATAAAACCCTAGTTAGCCACATGTAAGGCAAGTGCCTTACCTCTATCTGATCGCTCAGGTATTTTAAAATAAAGCTGCTGTTTTAATATAAATCAGTTATAAAAAGCCAGTTATTTTCATGTAAAGCTGCTCAGTTAGATTTCCTCTGCTTTTCTTCACCTTTTTTTTTTTTTTTTGGGGGCAATGAGGAAATTTTATTTTATCTTATTTTATTTTTTGCCTTTTTGGGTCATACCCAGCAATGTTCAGAGGTTACTCCTGGCTCTTTGCTCAGGAATTACTCCTGGCAGTGCTCGGGAGACCATATGGAATGCCAGGGATCAAACCCAGGCAGTCCGCGTGGAAGGCAAATGCCCTACCCTGCTATTACTCCGGCCACTTCACCATTTTTTACCTTGCACCAATTATTTTTTCTGCTCCCATACTCAGCCACACAAGTGCTGGGAGCTTTGTACATTCTGCACCCTGAGGCAAGAATGCTCTTCTCCTAGTTCCTGGTAGGGCTCACTCACTCACGTTTCCAAGAGTTTGTTCAGCTCTCACTTCTACTGTGAGTCTTTTCTGAAGAAATCAGTGGAAGCTGACATTCTTTCCCCATTCAATTCCTCTTCCCACTTACTGTTAAATCTTCCTGGTTATTTTCACCATCTGACATATTCCATACTCTGGGTTATTTGGAATAAAATTCCATATGGTCAACATTTTGGGTGTTTTTCTTAATGTAGTGTTTCAAACACCTAAAAAGTGTTATAATAGAAAATGAGTGAGTAAAGAGAGCATGTATCGATAGATCGTTGTCATTTTGTTGGACTTAAAATATACACAGAATAAATGCATATCTACTTTCCCATGATTTGGGAAACTTTCAACATACTTCTATGTATATGTGTAAATATGAATTCACTGTCATCTAAATTGTGTGTGCTGTTACTGTGCATATTCTTTAGTCCCTGAAAAAAACAAGTAAATATGAATTCACATTACCCTCAGCTTGACTCAGAATAACAGATGATAGGCTATTTCCCCATTGTTTTATGCAAAAAAAATGAAGAGTAAATATGCAGGGGAAAAAGCCATTTTAGAGTGAAAAGAAATGTCCACGTCGGCTCCACACAGCTACCCCCTTACTTTAGAAACCTAGTAAATGGAAGAACTGAAGATCACTGTATGGGAAAGAGCTTTAAAGCCCATAGGCAGCAATGCACGATTCTGCCCACCCCTAGCCCTATCTTAAGGTTTTGGAGACTGAATGCAACTGAGGAAGGTAACTGTAGTTTCAATGATGCATTAAAAAAAAATAAATCCCTCGAATCAAAAGCAGTCCCTTTATTCTCTGTGATATTCTCTGCTTTGTCCTCCATTATTTGAGATCAAGCCTTAGTGGAAAATGAAAAAGAAGACAATTCTGTGCAGATAACTTGCAGCTCAATAACCTGATAATTATTCATTTCAGCTTAAAGCATGCTTGTAAATATCATTTCAAATGAAGCACTGACTTGATTTTTAATCAATGAAAACTGACATTTGTTGAAAAGGCTTTCTGAATAATTACCTTGCATTCTTATTACTAAAGCGGATTTAACAGAAAATCAAAACAAACGATATTAATTACACCGTATCCTCATTATATATTAATAGGTTCAGAAACCAAACATTGAGTGTCTTATGGAACTGGGTGTAATATTTCTATGAAGGTTTTTGCTGAAAGCCAGCTGAACTTTAATCTTTAATGCATCCTTTGTGTGTGTGTGTGTGTGTGTGTGTGTGTGTTTGTTGTGTGTACATACTCTGACCTGCACTCTGGAGTTATGAATTTGCTCTCAGCTCAGGGCACAAATATCTAGCAACAGCATTTTAGTTTCATAGCTTAGAACCTGAGTAACACAAAGTTTTGTTTTGTTTTTTAATGCCAAGGTACTATTATTAGTCAGCTGTCTGATTAGCTATTATCTACCTTAAACTAAGAATCGGGGAGAAATTAAGGGAATTTGGGCCACACCCAGCTGTGTATGGGGGTTGCTCCTTGCTAAGGATCATTCACATAGGCTCTCAGAAGACCATATGTTGCTATAGATTAAATCAGGGTTGACCATATAAAAGGCAAACCCCTTAATTCCTGTACTACCTTTCCAATTCTAAACTTGGACTTATTATTGAAACTTTTTCCTTTCAGCCGAATTTAAAACATCAAGCAACTGAATCCCACTATGTGACTGTGTGTTAGGATATAATATAAAGTGCTTGTCTAGCAAGCAACTGGATGGATACAAGATAAAATTGAAAAGTAAGAGTATTGTCTATTGCACTCTTACTCAATGAAGTAATTTAAAAAAAAAAGAAATAAAAATACAAATATCACAGGAAAAGGGACGATAGCTGCTCTTCTTCTCCCCAACTGGCCCCTGGATCATCGCATCTTTATTCCTAAGCTCAACCCTAACTGAAACTTCTTGGATATTGTTTAAAAAAAACAAAAAGCAGAAAATTGTTTGCTAGGTTAATAACATGAGACTGTTAAGTGTTGTGACATTTAACATTTCATCTATATAATTTCTTCTATAACAGTAGAATTTATAATATATAATATATCACTTGTATCACTTGTATCACTTGTCTTCCCATTGTCCATTAATTTGCTTAAGCGGGCGCCAGTAAAATCTCCATTTGCTAGAAATGAGGTCCATTATTGTTACTGTTTTTGGCATATCCAATACACCTACACCACAGGTCGCTTTCCAGGCTCTGCCATTGCTCTGGGTTCATCCCAGGGGGCAATATATAATATATATAATATATAATATATGATATATGTAATATATTATATATAATTACAATTTATGTATTATATAATCATAACTATATTATATAACTAATAATATAATAGATATATATAAAGTATATATAACTTCTATAACAGTAGAAGTCATAATGCTCTCCCTTTGAACATTAGTTTTCCCATCCTGAAATTGCAAATAAGAAAATAAGAACAGCTGAGGGTGTGCAGAGAGTAATGGGACAAAGCATTTGCTTTTTATGCATCTGGACTTATTATTGAAACTTTTTTAAGGAAAAAGTTTCAATAATAAGTCCAAGTTTAGAATTGCTTTTTATGCATAAAATACGACCTCCTGAGCAATGCCAGGAGTGATCTGAGTATAGAACCAAGATCCCTGAATACCACCACCAGGAGGTATTAAAAAAAAGTTTATTTTTATAAATATTAATTGATAATTATCATAGTGTTTGTTAATATTAATCCATATAAAGTGATAATCAGTGTTTCTAACATGTATCAGATTCTCAATAAATATAAATTATTAGAGTTATTATTATTCAAGGTCCTTCCAAGTCCTGAATATGTGCTACTTAAATAAATCCCCCTTAAAGTCTAATCAGACAGCTTTTCCTCATCAGATATTTCATCTCCTCAAATTTTATTCGCCCAGAATATCAGAACTCTTGCTGCAGGATACCAGAAATATGCATAATGAACAAGAATAGAGAGTTGTCCAAAGTTTAGAACATAGCCTCCTTACTGGAACATAGATCATTCAAAGCCGTCAGAGTCTAAATAATACTATCATCCTATAAGATGACATTTGCAAAATCTGAATAATTCAGCAAGAATTGAATATGCCAGGAACTGTCGTCGGTATTGAAGAGTCAAGTATGCACCAAAAGACCAACCCCTCTCAGGAAGCTAATGTTCCAGGAGAGAGAAGCAAATCAACTACAAGGGAGCTAAAGATGATCTTTTGGCCTTTATCCTTTTAATGGCTCCTCAGAGTGTTCACTGACTCTCCCATGACTTCATTGTGCATACCAACGTCAAGTGGTTGATTTGATTTTCTCACATAAATTTTCAATTTCTGCCTCCTCTCCAGTTCCACTGGCACTTTATTTATTCAGGTCATTATCCTCTCCTGCTTTGGCTACTTAGTATAGCTACCTGCTCTTAGCCTCAACAAACACTGATAAGCTTTTTTCTGTTTTCTCTGACAAAATGCTACTCAGCCTTTTAACTCAATGGAACCTCTTCATATTAAGAAAATTTTGAAATACTGAGGTATGTATCTTGGATCTTATGCTGTTATTGGCACTGAACATAAGAGATGGGCTGGAGTACATGCTTCACAAGTAGGAAGCATGGTTCTGCCCCTCGCACTGAACATCAGTGGAAGAAACTCCAAAGAACCATGTTGGGAGTGATTTTGAGCACTGCCAATAGCAGTGACCTAAAAGCAAATTTTAAAAGACCAACGAACCAATCAAACAACAAACATTATAAAAGGTAAATTAAGCTACCATATAAATGAGCCATTAATTTTACCTTTCTCTTCTTGAAATTGAGCTCATGTCTTACCAGTTCAGAACCGTTGACATATGGCATGTTCAGACTTGTTACTTTTTATTTAATATCAACCACAATGCCATTGCTTAATTCAAAGAGTAAAGGAATAGAATCTGTATATCTAGCCTAGTTCTTTGGATGCTATAATAAGGCAAATCTAGTTCAGGTTCCACATTTATTTCTACAAAAGGAGAGGAAACAATTATACATCCCAGAAGAGTTTTTGTGTTAATCTTTCATGATACCACTTTCAATTATATGAAAAGAAAAAAATGTACTCCCATTAAAGGAAAGAAAGCAAAACCCTTTCAAACTCTATTTTAAGGTAAACAGTTTTTTGTGATCTACAAGTATTTTCTTTAAGCATTATGCAATGCTTAAAATATTTCTTTAAGGATTATTATTATTATCATATCAGATAATATAAGTATACATGCCTGGCAGATTGAAAGAAGTCAGATATAGAACTCTATAGGTTTTAATGTCTTCCGAATTCAACTGAATGACTTTTGCATAACCAAAATCATGGTTAAATATTGGACATATTTGAAAAAATGGGTGCTGGTAAGGTAGGCATTACTTCCAGGGAACTTGACAATAAGATCATTGTTATTACTAAAATAAGATCTATTCGTTTGGTCTTAATTTGGGTTGATATAATAAAATATCATAAACTCGATGGTTTAAACAACAGAAATTTCTTTTTCATCAACCTAGAGGCTGAATGCCAAGATCAAGTTGCTAGCAGATCCAGCATCCAAGAGTACTTTTCCTGGTTTGCAGATCATAATCTTCTCTTTGTGTCCTCACAATAATGGAAAGAAAATGTTTCTCTAACCTTTTCTTAGCAGTGCTTTAGCCATATTCACATAAGCACCTTATAGCCTGTTCCCAAAGGCTCCACTTTCAAGTGACATCATGATTGGGAATTTAGACTTCCTTATCCTTATTTGGAGCAAAGAGCATAACCATTCCTACACAGTAGCTGTATTAGTACCACCATAAAATTAACAGAAATTATAATGGGAACATATAAACTAAGAAATTACTAAGATCTTGAAGTAATGAGTAATAGAATTTCATATTGCACATGTAATATGTAATAATCTCGTCACATGTAATAATCTCGTCACAACTCCACCCAGCAGACCAGACTATCACAGCCTGGATCATCGACACCCACCCTGCAGCAGTTTTTTTTTTTCAATCCGGCCCAGGTATGCTGAACCAGAGACTCTCAGACATGGGGCAGAGCTACTACTTGCTCTCCCTGTGCCCAGCTGCTCGTGAGGCACCCGGGAGGCATGGCGGGTTCTAGCCTTGGCCTGCTACCCCAGCAGAGCCTCACAACAAGCTGCCAGACCACCCTCCCTACTCCATGGGGCCTGCCATTTTCCACATCTGGACAGCCCTCTCATCATAACTCCACCCAGCAGACCAGACTATCACAGCCTGGATCATCGACAGCCACCCTGCAGCAGGTTTTTTTTTTCCAATCCGGCCCAGGTATGCTGAACCAAAGACTCTCAGACATGGGGCAGAGCTGCTACTTGCTCTCCATGTGCCCAGCTGCTCGTGAGGCACCCGGGAGGCATGGTGGGTTCTAGTCCTGGCCTGTACCCCAGCAGAGCCTCACAACAAGCCAGACCACCCTCCCCTACTCCATGGGGCGTGCCATTTTCCACATCCGGACTTCCCTCTCGTCACAACTCCACCCAGCAGACCAGACTATCACAGCCCGGCTAGCGGCCTCATGGTTCATCAATAAATGCTTTATTTAGAGGTGAGTACAACACTATGCCACCCACGGCAAGCCTGGCAAGCTGCTCATGTAGTATTTGATATGCCAAATACCAGTAACATTTATATTCTGTCATTCCCGTGACCTAATATAATTGTTTGAGGCTCTTTATGTTCCTGGAATAAGCGGATGCCTTTGGTTTCTACTAGCATGAGACAGGACATATTACTGGTGCCCGCTCTAGCAACTAGATGATTAACGGGAAGATAGTGATAGTGATTACACATGTATAATATTTTACTAGACTATCAGTTATGGAGTTCCTGAACTGCTTTATGTGTCACCTAAGTTGTATCCTCGCATTACTCTATGAACAAATACTGAAAAAAAATGTATGAGAATTAGGCCTTTGACTCTTGTTTTTTATTCATTTTGGATTAACTCACTCATTCCATGTATTCATTTAATGTTGATGAAAATGACTATATTCCAGCCATTGTATTTTTACCTTTGGGGATAGAGAATTAAAGTCATCATACTTTGTTTTAAAGAGTTTATAATTTAAAGTGAAGGCAGATAGGCAAACCATTATAACCCAATGATGTGAAAGCTGTAAAGGAACAACCTTCTTGGGACTCCAAGGTTTCCAAAGTCAGGTGCCAGACCTTGATAAAGAAATCAAGGAACATTTCCTGAGAGAAGCAAAAGCAGTACCGAAAAAGCCCACAGATTGAAAGGACAAAATCCTAGGAAGATATAAAGTGGTTTATAGATAGCCAAACAACTGACATAAAGGAGAAATAAAAGCTAAGAGGTAGGGGCCGAGCAATAGCACAGTAGGTAGTGCATTTGCCTAGCTAGCTGCCGACCCAGGTTCGATCCCCAGCATCCCATATAGTCCTCCAAGCACTGCCAGGAGTAATTCCTGAGTGCAGAGTAACCCCTGAGCATCGCCAGGTGTGACCCCAAAAGAAAAATAAAAACTAAGAGGTAAAGGAAAGCAATAATATCTATGTCTTCCCTTCATAAGTTACATGAAAAATTTAAATCTTGAGCCAAAAAGATAACTCAATGGAATAAGCATATGCTTTGCATGTGGGAAAACTGGGTTAGATCCCCAATACCACATGATCCCTGAGGCCCTATGAGGCTTAACTACCAATTACAGATTCCATAGTATCCCCTAATCACCACCAAAAACTTATAAAACAAATAGAATTTCAGTCTTAATATCATGCAAAGTTAATTCTCTCCTGAGCATAAATGTCATTTGGGGAGCATCACAAAGTACAGACCATGACTGACTTGCTATGTTTACTACCTTGTCAAGGGCCTGGCACAAATACTCAATTAGTTTAGTTAAATATAATATTATGTTAAACATTTGCTATTTTGGTTCTGGTTTCATCTTATCCAATTTTTTCTATGCTGATGTTTATATTTTTTATTTCTATAAATGTTTAAAGAAACGTGACTACTAAGAAGTCAGATAGATAACTACTAAGAGGTCAGCAGGTAAGGCTCTGTGCATGCATGGCCAATCAGGTTCAATCCCTGGTACCACAACTGGTCCCTTAAGAACCACCCAGCCTGAAGTTATCTCTGAGCACAACACCAGAAATAAGTCAGGAGTACAGTCAGGTGTGGTGCTTCAAAAATAAATTTTAAAAGGTTAATAAAAATTAAAATGGCCATTATTTAGACAAATTCAATTCTTAAAACTTTACTATCAACTCTGTAGATGAATTTTAAAATGTCATCTTAAAGATAAAATAGTAATAAACAAATGGGATTATATCTAACTGAAAAGCTTCTGTACATTTGTGTGGGAGCCGCTGGGGTCCCCAACAATAAGGAGGCTGAGGCACCCGCACAATATCGGGGAGCAGGTTCAGGGATCCCCTTCTGCCCCAGGGGATTGGCAACCGACTGACGGTGAAAGGCGCAAGAATCCGGCAAAGTTTCAAAATGCTTTACTTAACACAGGTTCTGGCATATACAGTTCAGCAATAGGAAAAAACCCTGTACTTTTAGGATTTCCGGCTGGGCCCTGGCTATGTATAGGCCAAGATGGCAGCCACCACGTTTTAAGGCCCTGTAGAGAGAAGACAGAGACAAGGTGTCAGCAGAAAAGGGGAAAGAGAGAGTGATCAAAAAAAAAGAGAGCAAGAAAGGAAGCAGGCTAGTTTTATATCCCTGCAGCCCAGACCTCCCACTTTCCAGACCCTGAAAGCTATCAGTGTCAAAAACTCTCAGGTAATTTCTCCCAGGACCTCACCTAGGTACTTTGAGATGTTAATTTTGCCTAGCCAAGACCTGCCTTGGAAGTGCCCTGCAGGGCAGGAGAAGGAGTTTCTGAGATGAACTGCATCTCAGCACACAAAGGCATGAATCTGTACCAAAGAATATACTATAGCCAATTAAATATTTCTCCAAGCCTTCACAAGTGTCTCCTCTTTACTTCATGGTAATTCTGTATATTAGCTTTGAATTATCAGAGAGCCATGCTTGCTTACTTGGAGGCAAACAGCATTTCTCTCCAGTCTAATTACTTAGAGAGCCAACATGGCTAGTCAAATATACTGGTAAAATCTAGCTAGTCCCCTGATGATTGTGGCAGCATGAGAGAATATTTATACAAGCCAGTATAGAATACATGATCAGATAAACTGCCACATCCAAACTGTCCTCCTCCTATCTACAAAGTGACCTGCAGGAGGCAACTCCAGGCCAGATGCAGAGGCTCTTGGCAGGACTTTCCTGCAACATACAATGAAAAAATCACAAAAACAAAAATATAATCTATTGATAGAGAGAAAATTTACGTATTCTACATCCAACAATGCTTAATATTCAAATTATATTAAAATCTCATATAACTCAACAAAAAATAAAAATAAAAAAGCCCAGTCAAAAAATTTACAAGACAAAGGGCTGCAGAGATAGTATAGTGGGTAGGGCACTTGCCTTGAACACAGCCAACCTGAATTCAATCCCTGGTATCCCATATGGCGTCTTGAGCATAGTCAGGAATGATTCCCGAGTGAAGAGCAAAAAGTTGCCCTTGAGTATGACTGGTGTGACCAAAGATACACAAATATAAAAATAATAGTTATTTTTAATGACAATACAATTGTATAGCCATATATTAAAAGAAAAAAGAAGTATATATGTCCAATGACACCTAAAAAATGTTCAACATCATTTATTATTGGGGACGGAAATGCAAATAAATTCCACAAAAAGATATTATCTCAAACCTATGAGAATGATAGGTTTGAGAAACCTATATTTTGAATAAACCAGGAACAACAGATGTTGCAAGACAAGCACCCTAGTTGCTGTACTATCTTTCATACCCACTAAACTATTTAAAATGATGAAATCACGCCTTTGGGGACATTGTAGCTGCAACCTCCAGTTATTATCCTAAATGAACTAGTACAAAAGTAAAGAATAAATACTAGATGATTTTATTCAAATGCCAATTAAAAAATAAAGAAGGCAAACAAAAATAAAGAATGCAGATAACAAAATACAACCAAAGTCACTCTGAGACCCTCAAACAAAATAGTCTTTACCAGAATGAAATGGGCTAGAAAAATGGTAGGAATTAATTTGCTAGTGGTGAATTGTATTAGAAATTTGGTGTTGGATGCAATAGTTAGATAAATACATTCATATATGTATATTTATTCTTATATATATATAAACTACAAGGCGTGTGTAGTATTGCAAACCAATAATAAAAGAATTTTTTAAGAAAAGTGAAGATATATTAACAAAGAAGATGTAACTAGGATTGAGTTTATTTGCATGATTTCCCTTTCCAAACATCAAAAATACAAACAATAAAAAAATAAAAGGATGAAAGAACAATTTTTAAAGACATCAGTTAGAGAGGGGCAATGATTCCTGAAAGACTGGTAACCAATAAGGTAATCTAAGCCACTGCCAGGGGCTGTTTCCTAAGAAGTATTTTCAGGTCATGAACAGAAGAGACAGAACCCAATCTCTCTACATTGAGGAGTCTGAGACGAGGGATTATAAAACTACAAATGTCTTGACATTTGTAGACTATATTTCAAAAAGAGGCTAGAATCACACAGGAAAAAATAATCTTCAACAATTTGGAAAAATCTCTCAAAACATCTATACTGGGTTCTTTTGGCAAAAGTCCTTTCCAAAAGTTCCCTTATTCAGTCAATAACTAATCAGTGTCTACATGTGAGAATCTATTCTAGATCAGTTAGAATTTGAGGATTAAGAACCCACACAGGGCTGAGAAAATAGAGATGATTCCTCCTCTTAGAGTAAAAATCCTGATGTTCAGTTTAGGTAGCTAATGATACGTAGTGAAGTGAATAGGGTTCTCAGAAAAGTTTTTTGCATCTGTGATGGGATGAAACTCACTTTGGAATAAAAAACAGCTTCATAATTACCTACCAAATGTTACAGCAAGACTTGTAAGGATCAAAGTCTATGTAACATTAAGCTATCCCAGAATAAAGCTCAAGAAGATATGTAAGAATAAAAAACTAGTTAGAACTAGAAAAAGACAAAATTTACATTCCATCAAAATGTATTAGGCATTCAAAAGAGAAAGAAAAACAGAACTCAAAAAATACAAATTTTATGGAGAAGAAAAATCAACAATCTAAAGTAACCCAGAACTGACATATTCAGAATTAGCAAAGACATGAAATCAGTTATTACAACTATCTTCTATATTATCTGTTTAAAGAATTGAGAAGTAGAATAAGTACAGAAAAATAATTCAAAACCAAAACAAATTTCTATTGATTACAACCAAAATAACTAGGGCCAGAGTGTTGGCACAAAAAATAAAAAAAACAAAATAACTAAAATTAAGGCTAAATATTAGAAATTTTGATAATATGGAGAGGGGAAGATTAGTGAATTTGAAAACAGCAATAGATAAGAATTGAATCACAATAAGGTAAGAAAAAGACTCAGAAACATGAGTAGAGCAACATTAAGGCTAAATATTAGAGATTTTGATAATATGGAGAGGGGAAGATTAGTGAATTTGAAAACAGCAATAGATAAGAATTGAATCACAATAAGGTAAGAAAAAGACTCAGAAACATAAGTAGAGCAACAACAATACCCTGTGGAACATCTTAAAGATACCTAACGTATGTGTACTGAAGTTCTCAAAGGAAAGGAAGAAAAGCAGGAAACAGAAAAGATATTTAAAGAGATAACAGCCAAAATTTTCCAAACTTGGGGCCAGAGCCATAGTATAGCTGGTAGAGCGTTTGCCTTGCACAAAGCCTATCAATCACCAGCATCCCATATAGTCCCCAAAGTACTGCCAACAGTCATTCCTGAGCGAAGAGCCAGGAGTATCCTGTGCATCACCAGGTGTGACCCAAAAACCAAAACAAAAAAATTCTCCAAACTTAATAGTACTTCATTATCCACAGTAACAATGAAACCTCCTAAGTATAAGAACCATGAAGAAAACTATACTTTGGAGCATTAAAATAAAATTGCTAATTAGAAGTAAACTGAAACCCAGAGCATGTTGCCTATCTTTCCCTTCATTATTAGATAACTAGTTTGTGATGAGCTTGTCCATTTACAATAAGTACAACTTAGTCGTAACTAAAGAGTTTTTAGGCCAGACAGAGCAAAAAATAGGCCAGGTGTAGGAACAAGAAGAGCTATTCCCCCAGGCATGGCTGTAGAACGCTGCCATAGCATCTTTAACAACCTACATATCTACCAGGGCCACCAGGCCAGGTCTCTATAGAAAAGAAACTTCACAAGCCAACTAAGCATGAAGCTAACAGCAGAGCCAACTTATACTTTCAGTTCTCTGCTCACTGCCCAACTTCTTCAGTCTTCTCCTTCCTTTAAGGCCTTAATTTTAGGCTTTAGAGATGATTCACTTTTTAAGAGTGTTGATTTTGTTTTCATTTTCATTTTTGTTTGCTTCTTTTAAATCACTGAACTTACCTTGTTCTGGGAAAAAATGCTGAGGGAGAGGGTTGTGTTTAGTTCCCAAAACTGATAAGACAAAGAAGTTTATCGTTTATCTTTAATTCAGCTATTCCTTTGACTGTTATCGTTACCACTCTTGAAAATGCTGATTCTTTCATTATTTGCCTGATGAGTATCCTTGTTTCATTTGGTTTCTTAAGTATGTGCTAAAATTCTCAGCATGATTTGCCTATTTTGTGATTTCACGTATTTTCTCTTCTAAATAATCATAAATAAAGAGAATGATTTGTGAAAAAAAAATAGAATAAAATTTACTATTGGGCTAATCACTCTTTTAGGATTTTTCCTTCTTGTCATCCCTCAGTATCATTTTAACTGAAATTGAAATATTTAAAATATTTCTTACATTTTATTCACTGTCATTTTATACTATTCTGAAAAATACCAGGCTAATGTCACTACAGAGCAGAAATATGTAGTCATTGACACTACCATAGGCAGTCCATGATCAAAAGGACTTACAAAAAAAGAAACTAAACAAATATAAGCACAAGAAGCATATTACTTATCAATGACTATACCTCTGAATTGCTTCTTGAATTTAAAAAATACATAAATGTTGTTTTACAGAATCCATGTTCTTAACATAAGTTGAACCATGTCTAGATTCATAAAGTCATGAACATATGCATGTTCAATTAATATTATTAAAACTTAGCTTAGCCTAGCATTGCTACATAAATGTCATCTAAGTATATACCAAAGGCAAAGTACATTAAACAAATAAATAAACTTCTTAAAAACTTCATTAAATCTATGAATCTTAGACAACTAATATGAGTCAGCAAGTCAAGACTATGGTATCTTACAGCCTAGAAGATACTGACTTTATTGATTTGGTAAATAAACTGCTTTCACCAATATAAGTAATACTTATGAAATTTGCTCCCTCTTTCCTATTTGTAAAATAACTGAACGAATGGAGGTCTCACACAAATAATGTAGTATTAGTGCATTAAAATGTTAGTATGGCTCCAAGCACTTAGAAAATGCTACTATGAAGGCACACTGCTCAGGGAGTGACAGATCAACTTGCCTTAAAATCTTTTCTTGACCTCCTTACTTTCCTGAAATTGTAAATACTAATGAAATAGCTGTTGTGCACATGACGAGCATGAAAAAGAGAGAAATGCAGAGTAGGACTTGTGAGTTTATTTCATGATCATTCATTCCTCCCATTTTTCTAGACAGTCCACAGAAAGATGGATAAGAGCAATCAGGGCTGTGGTTAAGATGGCTGAAGTCAGGGTGGCTGGAGCTATCGCTCCATTTGTCAGACTCAGCCAGAGAAGGACAGAGCCTGAAGGAGCAGGACCAAAGAGGAAATTTCGTTCCCTGACCTTGGAAAGGGAAATAGAATTTCAAGGGGCAAATCAATGTCTGGAAGCCAAAAGAGAAGAGCAGGGGCGTGTGCCAGAGGAAAGAGCCATGAACAATGTGGAGGCGAGGAGGTGCCTGGGGAAATTTATTTGTGATTTCCTAGAGTCGAAAGAAAACTAGTTGCGGGAAAATAGCTTCATTTCAGCTCCTGAATTGTTTTATGGGTGATTTCCCTAGAAAGGGTGGTTCACCAACCCTCCTTCCCCAAGCAGTTCAGCACACGTACTCTCCTAGGATTTTTCTCATTTCTAGCTAACAGGATTCTTCATGTTTCACCATTTCTGTACTTAAAAGCTCTCTAACTCTCTGCTTCAGCATTTAGATTTCCTGTCTTTCCTTTGTTACGACTGCTCTGCCATAGACAGAAAATATTCTTTCTAGAAACAGCAGAGAGAGAGAGAGAGAGAGAGAGAGAGAGAGAGAGAGACAGACAGACAGACAGACAGACAGACAGACAGACAGACAGAGAGACAGAGAGACAGAGAGAACATGATTAAGGGTGAAAGGAGAATTAAATTGAGTAGGAAGAGGCGGTCGGAAGCCCAGCCAACACATCTTCTTTGGTCTATTGTTGCTTTTCTCCTAGGCTGGCCTTGCTGGGCGCTGAAGCTTAGGTGACAGCCTGCGGCCACAGCCACTGCTGCGGCTCTCTCTGCCCTTCAGGCTCTCTTCAGCATTGTGATGCCCTAATGAAGTAGAGCTGCCCCGTCAGACCTCATCAGCAGTCCTGGGAAGGCAAAATGAAATCACTCCTATCGACCCCTGGCATATTTATAGGCTCTCTCTTTCTGCTGAGGCTGGTGGTTATCACCTTCCTATCCTCTGTTGTGTTTATTCAGCAGCACGCTAAATCACACCCCTGAGTGTGAGCAGAAGCCAGGAGCTCCTCTTTCAGCTGCCAAACCTATCCAATTACTGGGTTTAGAGGGGCCTGCAAAAATACCCTTCTGCCAGGCAAGTTCTCTTGTTTGTACCCTCTAAAAATATACCTTCGAGCTCTGCACGCTTCCTCCGTCCAATCTGCATGTTGACTTGAAACTAGCAGAGCATTCATTTACCCTTCATTGACTCTGTCTCTAAGGTTTCTTTATTTTCCTTAAACAATAAGAGATGCTCCATTGTTTTTATCCGGAGAGGTCGAGAAGTGGATGTGGGTATAGCGCTACTCCTCTATTTTTGGCTTCCTCTTCTGATGGATGCACTTCTGTTCCTCTGAAGGGCAGCGAGCACTCTGGTCCCATGCTGCCCTCTATCTTTCTGTTTCTTCATAAAGATGTGGCATTTTCTTTTACAAGTGATTTGAAAGAATTAAATAGCAAAGAAATTTTATCAAGGAATTTTGTCATTTTAATTGAAAGGTATGAAAGTTAAATCCAGACATTCCTTTAACTGTTGACAAAAAGGTAACCATTTAAAATATCTGTCTGTCAACATATTTTTATTATATCTAAATATATATTTATGTCATAGTATATTATGCAACATATAATTTATATTTTAATTAAATTTTTTGTTTCTTAACTAAAACTCTCATTTTCCTTTCTCTAAATTTATACTATTCTTCAAAAATGTATAAGGTGTGGGAGACAGAATTATATAATAACAACAAAATCTACCTAGGTTTTAAAAATCTTGTGTTCTTGTTCCCACTTTTGCATCTAACTAGAATGGTGACCTTGTAAGTCATCAATCACTCTAGGCTTTAACACCATTATCTACAGTTCTATCTAGAGCTAACACTTCCACACTTACAAACCTAGGACTGAACAAAGGAAGCTAGACCAAATGACCACTTGATTAATAACCAAGCCACTTGTCAGACCTGGGGCAAAGGTTGATTGCTTCCCTTATCCATCAAGATCCCTAGAGACTAATGCATAATAGCTGGTGAGACTGAAGCAGTAACTAGCAAAACATGAAAAACATCTAGACCCAGTTTCAACTTCATAAGGTATGTTGGTAAGTACTAAATAATTCTTAAAAAAAGAATGAAAGAAAAAAAAAGAAACAGACATAAAGGAGATAAGAAAAAATAAAGGAAAAAATAAAATAGGAAAAAAGAGAAAGAAAATAAGACTAATTTGTAGCCCTTGCCAATGTCTGTAATATAAATTCACCTCACAGTAGTCAAATTCAAAGCTGTGCCCTTACAGGGACCCTTACAGTGTCCTTACTGTGACTTCCCAACACCACACAAGTTCTTCCAGCATTGGTAAACTCAGTACAGTATTTTCCATTCACCTGCTCTCACCCTATCTACCTCTCACCATTATATCCCCTTGGCATTAGCTAAGGTATAAGTAGGGAATGGTCAGGTGAAACTAAGTCTAGGAGGCATAAGGAAAAAGACAATAAGATTGCAAAGAAATGTTAATTATTTTTCATGGGCCAGAGAGATGGGACTTGTCTGCCCAATCCAGGCTCTATCCCCAGCACACCACGTGGTTCCCAAGTCTAGTAACTTGGAGCAATTCCTGAGCACATAGCCCAAACTAAGTCCAGCATACCACTGGGTGTGATGCTCCTCTCAAAAAGCAATATATATATATATATATATATATATATATATATATATATATATATATACATATATATGTATATGTATATATATATAGAGAGAGAGAGGCACTATGACTAACAATAAATGATAGTTTTATACATCATTCCAATACCGCCCCACAACCAGAATGTCTGTTTCCTTCACCATGACCAATGTTCCAATGCTCCTCCTATCCCAACTATACCAGCCCACTCTTAGTTCCATGAACCAAATCTTCAGTTCTATTGCTTTGGGCATTTATTGCTCCCTTACTGTCTGGCCTTGTACTCACATATGAGAGTGTCATTCTCTATCTGTTCATTTTCCTTCTGGCTGATTTTGATCAGCGTGATGCCCCTCTAAATCTATTCACATGGTAAATTGCATGATTTTCTCGCTTTTTTGTAGCTGTATAGTATTCATTTATGCATACATTACCACAAGTTCTTGATCTCTTCATCCCTAATTGTGCATTTTGATTATTTCTAAATCTTGTCTATTATACTGAGTGCTGCTGAACATTGAATTCATGGTTTGTTTTTGGGTCAAGATGTCAAGAAGTACCAAGAACCAATTATGAACATCTTTGTAATTGTATGTCTCACGGTGGTATAATAAATTTTTTTAAAAATTTAAAAGTGCTAAAAAAAGAAAGGAAAAAAATAATAAAATGTATTAAGTTGACTATAGACATTCATTTCTTGAATGACCTAGAATGTCCCCATATAAAAATCATTATTTAAAAAAAAAACAAAATTACAAAGAAAAAAAAAGAAACTGTAGGTAAAACCACATTCCCCAAGCCACTTCAGTATTTAATGAGCAAGCCAAGAGACTTAAGCATTATAACAACCCAGAAAACTGAGTTAGTCATTAACTTCTGTAAATTCAAGACCAAAGTTTGGAGACTATTTCTCAATCAGTTCCCATAAACTTAAAAAGTCTAAACGAGCTGGAAAGTAGAGTCTAATGAAGTATGATTTAATGTATTATTTACATTTTCACCAAAAGATCTCAGATTTAATCTTTAGTTTGCTGAGAAAGATAACAAGCTTTCTGGTGTTTTTGACTAAAAAAATAAGAAATGGAGGGAGTTAACCCAGGACTCAGACCTTATGCTATTTTTTGAGGCATGAGATTGAGACGGGCATAGACAGGGGAAAAATGTCAACAAGTTATATTGTTAGGTCATTTGGGATAAGTTCTAGTATTATCCAATGGCAGGGGGTGGTGGTGGTCCACACCCAGCAGTGCTTAAGGGTTATCTTGTCTCTACATTCAGGAATGACTCTTGGTGGTGCTCAGGGGACCATGTGCTATATCAAAGATCAAATCAAGGTTGACCATGTGCAAAGAAAATGCCTACCCACTCTACTATTGTTCCAACCTGTTCTGTCTTAATTTTTGAGAAATTTCTATATTGCCTTCCTTACAGGTTGAACTAAATGACATTTCCACCAACAGTAAATGAGGGTTCCTTTCACACTCCATCTCCACCAATACAGATTACTTCCATATTTTTTCATTTATGCAGTTCTCCTTGTGTTAGACAATGTCCCATTGTCTGATTTAAATTTCCCTTTTTATATGCCTGATAGCATCCCTATACTTTTGGGGAGAAGTGTCTTTCCTCTCACCTGTTTTTGGATGGAGTTATTCGATATTTTTGCTTTTGAACTTTAAACGTGTTTTATAAGTTGTAGTTATTAGCATTCAACTATATTAAAGGCAAATATATTCTCCCTTTCAAGGTGTCTTTTATTTTAGTTTGAGTTCCTTTTGTCATGGAAAACTTTTTAATTTGATGGAGTTTCATTTTTTTTGTTATATTTGCATCTATGGTTTTTAAAAAAAAACTATAACTATACTGCTAAAATCATCAGTCTCTTTAAATGTATTGTTTGTTTTTTAAGAATAGAGAAGCAAATGAGGGCTTCTAAATATTAGAACATCAGCTTGTCCACAAACTGACTGACCTGAGAATTATATCTATGTTCTTTATATAATGCTCCCTGTACCAGTTGAAACCCAGCAGTTCATAGATATTTAGTAAATCTGATCAGTTATCTAAATGTGCAGTTAAATACCCAAATATTTTGAGGTCAGCATAACTGATTTTCTGCTTTCTTCAGTTACAGGTCTTCAATTGTAACAATTTCTTAAACTAAAGCTGAGGGAAAATTGTAAACAGCAAATGCTTTACTGTTGCATCAAAACATATTTTGAGGGGTCGGAGAGATAGCCCAGCGGGTAGGGCATTTGCCTTGCACGAGGTCAGCCCATGCCTGCCTGGGTTCGATCCCTTCATCCCATATGGTCCCCGAGCACCGCCAGGAGTAATTCCTGAGTGCAGAGCCAGGAGTAACCCCTGAGCATCACAGAGTGTGACCCAAAAAGCAAAAAATATATATATATACGTTTGAAACAGAGTCTGTTGCACCATAATGAATAACATAGATTTTAGGTACACACAAACTTCTTGGATTCAAATCTTAGCTTTCTGTATCTCAGACTTAAAAACCATGGACAAACTACTAAGCTCCTCGGACTATGAGGTTCTGGTGACTAGATGCAATCCTGTAACAAATAAAAACCATCCTAGCTCACTATATAAAACTCAGTTAATAACAGAGTCCCACTCCAGCCTGTGTTTCCAGATCTTTTGTGTTTCTCCATTTTTTTCCATTTCCTCAAACAAGAACTCAGAAACTACAGTTTGATCACTCAGTAAACATACATTTGTTTACATTTCCAAGATTTGAAAGTCTAAGAAAAAGTTTATTGAGTACTTAGTAACTGAAATCTGTTTCGGCCCTATGGAATTTTTTTTTAACATTATTCATGTTCCGTAGGAAAAGCTGAAAGGAGGTTAACAACGGGCTTTAGGAAAAAGCAATCATCTCAAGTAATTTGAGTAGTAATAATTTTGTCTTTATATATATTTGGGGTATGACATGCTCATGAATTTTCTTTTAGATTCAAGAACAGACCTACAAGATCACTGAAAGTTACTGAATTTAAATGAACATTAATAGAATTTAAATCAAACCTAATTTAGATGTTTTCTAATTTTTATGTAAGACCTACTGGTCTTTATGTATTTAAAAACATTTTAAGTTAATACCTATTACCATATTTATATAATCTGTTTTCTTCAAGTTTTAATTAAAGTATAAATGCACAAACTATCCTTAAATCCTATATGGAAATTTTGGTTTATATATACCCTTTTGAACTTAATAATGACTTGCAATTAAAATTCTTATTACTTTCTATTCTACTTCAAATATTTTGAGAAGCTATGATATCATAAAGACTGAGGAATAATAGAAAATCAAGGAACTTTGACATCAAGTAGACAGAGCCTAAATTCCAGCTTTCCCTCAAGAAACCTGCCCAGATGGATGGCGGTGAGGAATGTTGACAATGATATAATTGTCCTCTGGTTTTACTTGTTACATTCAGAAGCATATTTTTCATGGAAAACAAGAAGTGGTGTTAATAAAGAGTCAGCTACTGATGTTAAGTACAGAAATTTGCTCACTAATGAATTCAGGTTAATAAAATATTTAAAGTATACATGGAGATAACTAATTTTTTCTGTACAATTTTACTGAAAATGACAATACTTTCAGCCAATTATTTTATTTGTGTGGTTACATAAAACATTTTTAAATTATGCATTTTAAAATTATTTCTCCATAAATGTGTATCTTTTCCATCAGTGCATTTGTAGTAGCAGTTGGGTGGGGCGGTGAGCATGGAGGGCCTGGGCTCAGGGATTATCCTAGGCTCTTCACTCCAGGATCACTGCTAATGGGGCTCAGAGGACCACAGTGCACTTTTTATTTAATTTATTTTGCTTTGGGATCACACTTGGCAGTGCTCTTTATCACCAGGATTACTGCTAGTGCTGTTCAGGCATAATCTGAGATGCCTGGGATTGAATCCAGACATTGAACCTGTGTTGATTGTGTTCAAGGTAAGCACCCTACGCCCTGTACTATCATTCAGGCCCCCCACAGTGCATTTTTATTAGAAAACTCATCTTTATTACAAAATGCTTTCCAGGATAATTATACTTCAGTGTTGGAAAGATACTTGGAAAAAGGTGCTAGTGACTGAAAGACTTCATTAGTTGTTTAATGTTTGTTATTAGTTTCTAATTTGAGGGAGACACATCTACTGGTCCTGGGGGCTACTCTTGTTGTTCTCCCAGCCCAACTAGAGGGACCAGAGCATTTGGAACCAGAGGATCACTTCTGGGCCTTCAGAACATGAACTCAGCCTACTGAGCTATCTTTTTCAGTCCCATATTATTGTTTTAAGGCCAATTCTAGTATCTTCAGAAACAAACTAACATTATCTCCAAACTCAAAAATAAAACTCATTACAGATTTAAGGTCTTGGGAAATATTAACCATAAGATAAAACTTAGCAAAATAGGGTCTAATTAACATAGTGATATAGATTCTGATCAGGTTCACCAAAAACCGTAGTTTAGATTTCTAATTCTTAATGCCACAGACAGCATAGATCAGTAGATGTACTGACATTAAGAAATAGCTTTCCTGTGTCATTTACATTTAGGGATCAGTGGTAATAGCATTTATTGTTACCTAAGATAAAACCCGCATGTGAATATTTTTCCAATCTCACAATGAAAAAAGGATCTCAGTTAAGGCACCTGGGGAGCAAAGGAAAGGATAATAATGGGTCTTATGGGGGTCCTCAAGGGACTAATAACTCCAGGTGGTCTTAGAAATCATGGAGAATATCCCATCAGGAGCTCTTGGGAGGACGCCAGGGATATGCAGCTGGTACAGCGCTTCAAATCCTCTTCACAAACCGCTTCAATAAGGGCCCTTGTCACTCCTCAGGGCAGCCCTGCAGTGAGCAATAATTACATCACATTCTATAGATTATCACCCTACAAGTGATTTCTCAAATGTTCTCGTTAAGTGATATCTTGAAAGCCACAGACTACCAACTAGGAAGAGGTAATGAGAGATGACTCTGGCAAACATAAGACAGCCATTCAACAGAGGTCACCGTGTGCTCCTCCCACCCCAATCTTGGCCCATTCTCCCTCCCCTGCTTTTCTCTAGCCCTAGGGATGAGGAAGGGGCTTGTCGTGCTCTTAAAAATTTGAAAATACAGGGAAAAATCCAGTCAGGAGTTTTCCTTTCCTTTTTAATTTCTGGGTTTACTCATTTGAATTGAACCTGCCCCTAAACAGTGCCATGACGTTTATGATTCTTTTTGGGGGGAGAGTTTTCTTGGGCTACACCCATTAATGCACAGAATTACTCCTGGTTCTGCACTCAGGAATTACTCATGGTGGTGCTCAGGGGACCATATGGGATGCCGGAGATCAAATCAGAGTCAACTGTGCGTGGTGCACAGATAATGCCCTTCCGCTCCAGGCCCCTATGGTTATTATTATTATTATATTATGTTATTGTTATTATTGTTATATCTTCCATTTTTCCTTACAGAAGGCAAACAGGAAAAGGAGATTCATTTTTCTTAGGCTATTAATGTGATTAAATGAAGTAGCATAAAGAAATACCTACGCCAAATGCTTGGACATAATGAATTCACAGAAAATGAGGTCATGTGAGTAGTTAGAACTGAGTGCATAGCTTCACCCTGGTGACCATTAGGTAAATTTCATAAGAATTTTCTAGGTGTATCTGAAAGTATGAAAGAGCTTCTAGCTAGCAGTAGTGTCCAATACTCAGCTTAGAATACAAAAAATAAATGTCATTTCAGTGTTTCACTTATTTCTGAATAGACAATTATTAAGAAATTGTTGTCTAGAGGGCAGCAAATGAGAGAAACAAAATTTTTAAAAAGCAAAACCACTCATGCTTTTTAATTTAATGAGAGAAATTTATACACCAAATGCAAGGTGGTCACATGAGTAGGAAAGAAAATTATTTTAAAATCATGAAATATATCTCATAAATGAATATTCTTATTTCCAAATAGATTTCCTCTCATGCTTATTACTCTATTACCTAACAAATGAGTCTCTAAGTGGAAACACTTTGCCAGATCTATAAATGAAATATACTTGGAGAGAACTAAAAATTGCCAGACACATGTAGTTTTGTTCAGTCCCAGAATCTGTGACCTATCCATTTCCAAAATTTCTGAAGGCTATTAGATTCCTGAGATTTATGGTAAACCAATAATATGGAATGATTAATATAGCAACACATATGTACACAATATGCCTGTGCATGCGTGAGCACGCACGCACACACAACACACACACACACACACATGACATGACCAAGGCCACAACAACAGTTTTGAGTAACAGTGTTGTGAAAACATAAAGCCAAGCTGAAAGAGGGGTTCCCACCAGTTGCTTATAGGTCAAAGTCAATCATTTCATGGCTGGAACACAGTGTGCAACAGCTCCCCATCTATCTATCATCTGAAATTTCCCAGCAGATCTAAGAGCTTAGTCCTTAGCGCCAACAAAATGTTCAACTTAACTTCAATTCCAGTTATACTTCCAGATTGGATCTGTAAAGAGATTTAGGTCCAATAAGTACCCATCTCTCAAAACCAGAAAAAATCTCATCCTCATTTAATGCTTATATTTATATGATACTCTCTTACTCAGAAAGTTTACTTTCCAGAAAGCTTGGCAACTCTTTTATCCTGTGAATAAGGAATTAGCAAGATCTCATTACTTTTCTTCAAGAAAAAGAGTAGCATCATGTCCTACAGAAAACCTCCCTAAGTCCCTGAGAGTATGGTATTAAAAAGTGATAATATTCATGGTGTTGCACGGAGAAAGGTCAAAGGCTTGAGGAAGGGTATTGTTTAAAGAGAAAAAATCAAGATCATTAGCACTTTCTTCTGAAAACTCTGACATATATGTTATATTTTGTCATCTAAGGAAGGAGCAAATATCTCCAACACATACCTTGTAGCAGCGTTGTTGCTTGCCCTATAGATACAAAAATCGAAAGTGCTTCAATCTGAAGCTTATCTTCAGCATTCTTTTCTCTGCTCTAGTTAGCCCCTTCTGCTTGTTGACAAGATCCTTCAGTCTCCAGCGCTTCTGTGGTGTCCTACCCACCTCCACATGCACGCTTCATTTTTGTCCCAATGAGTTATTCTAAAGGAGCTCACATATATAAAGGAAGTAAGAGGCCCTGAGCTTGATTGTTTCTTTTATGAGAGGACACACCCCACACTGCTCTGGGCTTACTCCTGGCTCTGTGCTCAGGAATCATTCCAGAGGAGCAAATGGGGTGACAGAGATTGAACGTGGGTAGCCCTCCCTGCTATTGCTCTGGCTCCAAGGCCTTGAGTTTGAATAATTTGAATTCATGAAAATCAGAATATCAGTAATGTTTTCTTTTGATTGAAGTAACATTTGCTTAAAACACTTTCAATTCCAGGAATACAAATTTATACTGCAGTGTTCTATTAGTATTTTTTAATTTAAGTACCATTTGTTTACAAGACTTTATTATTTTAAGACTACAATTTGATGCTTCAGTTCCTACCACCGGAGTATCAAGCCCCATCTGCCGCAGTCCACTGAACCCCATCTACTCTTTCAACCTTTCCCACCCTCCTTCAGTAGCCAGTTACACAGTCAGAGTCAAGAGATTTTGCTTCAATTTGACTGCTCTCTTTTTATTTATATCCCATTTAGATCGCAAAGCATTTGACTTTGTCTTTCTGACTTATTTTTCTCAGTATAACATCCTTAAATTCCACCCAAGTTATTGAAGAAATCAAGCAGTTGAAGAAATCTTTTCTTATTGGTGACTAGTACTCCACAGTACAAACACACCTTGTCTATATTCACTGGTCTTTCATTGGCTCTTGTTTCCCTGTTTTTGTTATATTAAATAATGCCACAGTGAATTGTTTGAATTAGTGTTTCTGTGTTCTTTGTTTGATTTTTAAGAATGAAACTGATTAATTAAGTGATAGATAGATATTTAATTTGAGGGGTTGGAAGAAGGTCACACCCAATGGTGCTCAAGACTGACACTTGGCTCTGTGTTAACAGGTCATAACTGGCATGTTCAGGGTGGATATGTGGTTCCAGGGATCAAACCTGTCATTAGCAGGCTAGGCAAGCTCCTTACCCATGTACTATTTTTTTCTATCCTCTGTATTTTTACACTTTGGGGAACTCTTCATATTCTTTTCCAAAGGGGTAAAGCCAATGTACAGTCCTATAAACAGAATAAGAATTTCTCCACACATTGGAAGCACTTAAGATTTTCACTCTTTATGATACAGGCAGTACTAATAGGTGTAGAGTAAATAAGGAAATTCATGGCAAAAAAATGAATAATAATAACAATAATAACAGTAATAACATCACCTTCATTCATATGCTTTTATTTATTCAATTTATTTTTATTTATGTGATGTTTGGGCCACACTCAGCACTGTTTAGGACATACTCTTGGCTCTGAGGTCAGGGATTGATTACTCCTGACAAGACTCAAAACCATATGTGATATTCAGTAGAGCATCCTACCCACTGACTCTCTCTCTCTCTCTCTCTCTCTCTCTCTCTCTCTCTCTCTCTCTCTCTCTCCCTCTCTCTCTATCTCTGGTCTTTCATTAGCATTTTTAATGTAAATGTCTAACTTATCACTTTGTTACTATAAAAAGTATTTTTCCATGTGCTCAAGAGCTATTTGCTGTTCTTGTCCCTGAAAACTGTCTTCTCAAATCTTTTGCTCATTTTCTATTGACCTTTGATATTGATTTGCTGAAATCCTTCACATAATATAATGGACTTTTTCTCCTATTTTCTTTCTTTTTTCTCCTTATTTATAGTTATCTATCTACTCACTTACCAATTTATCATTTATCTAATCAACCAATTTCAACAATTTTAAACCACATTTAAGTATTTTATATCACAGAATCTGCATTTCCTTTTAATGGGATCTAGTTCCCATTCTGAGGTGGTAAAACAATTCTCATGGTTCTTTCATTTATTTTAGCATAGTTATATATATATATATATATATATATATATATATATATTAGGTTCTGGTCTATTTTTATTTCATTGCTTGTCAATATGAGGTATTCACCCAACTTGCTTTTTTTTTATTCAGTGCTTCTCGTTATCCCAATGTTATTTACCAAATAATCCATCTTTGCATGAGTAAGTTTTGAATAACATAGTTTCCTAGAGCCACATAAAGATAATATTATGAACACATTTTGGTGGAACACTAAAAAAACACTGAGGTCATTTGGTGTGGAATAATATTTTTGAGACATAGCAAGGAACTAAGTCTGCAGGCAAAGATAAAAGAAATTTCATTTTTTGAAGATTATCCACAATGGTTTATTTTAAGACTATCTTTAATTCTCTGAAAAAAAAAAGTTAATCATATATTTTTCTTGTACGCTTTTGTTGTTATTGTTTTGGTTTTTTGCTAGAAATTTTGCAAACTTATACACTTGGTCTCTCCTCAAAGTATTCTTGGGTTTTATATTAGATATTCTTGGGTTTATTTTTTATCTCATTTGCCAAGGCATCGAAAATCAGATGGGCTAGACATGTAATGCGATTTGGATACGACCGCTGGACTAGAGCCATTACCGACTAGATCCCATGGGATGTCAAAAAATCACATGGCCATCCACCTACAAGATGGTCAAACTAACTTGTCAAGACCCTGAAGGAACAGTTGGAGGCTCTTCATATTCCTGAATCAACCAGATGCCATTGGGCTACATTGGCACGTAATAGGGTCCAATGGAAATGTTACTGGTGCCAGCTCGAGCAAATCAATGAATAATGGGATTCAAGTGATCAAGGGATCAAGTGATATTATTTCCAAGAAGATTAATTTTTCCTTTTAAATGCAAAAATGTATTATTTTCAGGGAATATCCACATTCACTGCACTCTACTTTCCTAGTGAACGAAAAAGATTTATACATATGAGAAAATTCTTGAGTATAATCCTGAATATATGAAACGAATAGATGAAATGACCTTTGGAATAGCTTACAGAGTTCCTAATCTCACTGATATTAAGATAAAGTACAACAATAACACTTACTGATAACAAGTGTAAACACAACACTTATCTCACTTATTTAGTGAGATATCTGAGAATGTTAAGAAATATTATTAATCCATAAACTGCCATGAAACAGTAGCAGTTATCCTGAACAGTTATTCTTTATATTTTGTAGCACAATAAACATATTGATGGAAAGTAGTAGTTTATCTTATTTACTTTGCAGCAGGAATTTTCTGAATATTGCAACCATCATATAATATTAGGAGAGTTCACAACCCTGGTTACACATTCTAACTCTACTAAAATAACTTTTCTACAGTTCAGACATGTCTAAAAATCCCAAAATTCAATATTATACTGCTACTGAACAAACTGTGGGGAAACAGATTCCTCTTAATTATAGTATAAATTAACCATCCAAGAATAAATTAACAATCACTGTCACTGTATCACTGTCTTCCCGTTCATCATTGATTTGCTCGAGTGGGCACCAGTAACATAGCCACATGTCCTGTCTCATGAAAGTAGAGCCCAAGGGCACCTGCTTGCTCCAGGAACATAAAGAGCCTAAAACCATTCCACCAGGTCATGGGAATGAGGTCTATAGTTGTTACTGGTATTTGGCATATCAAATACAACACGGGTAGCTTGCCAGGCTCTGCCGTGAGGGTAGCATATTCTTGTAGTCATCTCAAAATCCAGCATTTATTGATGAACCGCGTGGCTGCAAGCGGCCGTGCGGAGCCGGGCTGTGATAGGCTGGTGTGCTGGGTGGAGTTCTGATGAGGGGGAAGTCCGCATGTGGAAAATGGAGGCCCTCATGGAGTGGGGGTCGTCTGACTTGTTGCGAGGCTCTGCTGGGGTGGCAGGCCAGGGCTAGAAACCGCCATCCCTCCCGGGTGCCTCATGAGCGGCTAGGCACAGGGAGAACCGGTAGCAGCTCTGCCCCATGTCTGTCTCTATTAAATTAACATTAGCTTTGGATATTTTGAAACAATGCCTTTCAGCTGCTCTCTTCTATAGATGTGTTTTCAAGCATATGAAAATGTATTTGTATAAAATTAATTATTAAATATGTTTACCACCATAAAATAGAATATGTAGAATATAGAATGGTAAAAATTTTAACACTCTATTTTACTAAATGAAAGAAATGGATAACCACATAAAAAGAGTATATGGCTGCTGAAAATGATGATTGAAAATTTTTCTTTATGTATCATTATGTAATGATTTCTAAAGAGACAAGGATAAACACAGCACAGTTTGTCTATTGTGTATTTATTTTTTAAAGCAGAAGGTGGGTAACACTTGTGATCTGATCACTCTGTCTCACTCTTATTGCTCTAAGATCACTTTGCCAAAGTGATTTTTCAATAATCCCTATGCAATGTGAAGAACTGCTATTTTGATTCACATTCAAGCACCAAAAAACAATATGCAGGCAGGACGCAGTGTGAGCGTCTATCATTTCTTAGGTATTTTTTAGATCGCATAGAGACTTGGAGGTATTTGTCTAATGAAGTTCTAGATTGTTGTTACCATCTTCCAAATATCTTTAGTAAAATTGTCTCACAGAAGTAGTAATGGAAAAAAAGAATTATAATAGATATATAAATTCCCCAAAATGAGAAAAATTAGAAGAAAGAAAGCAAATTTAGAGGAAAACGCACAAGAAAAATTATGGTTCATAGCTGAACCTATGGAAGACTGCTTTTCAAACAGTAATATGCTGAAAAGTCAGCTGGTTATATCAACAAAATGCAGATTCTGAGTAACTCTAGGCTCTAATCTAAGAGTCTCTGTTTCTAAAATGTCTCAGGTGATGCCAATGCTATTGGTCCATGGGCTGCATTTCAAGTAGCAAACTTTCTTATTATTTCTGAACATAAATATACTGATTAATGAGTTCATTAAGTGCTAAATATTTAGATTTATGCTGTTTTATTATGCAGACATCTTTGGCAAATTAATGTATAACAATTGGGAAATGAACTGAGATTTCTGACTTACCAGAAATATATATATTCTATTTTTTAAGTTAATAGATTATAATCTTCAATTATCCAAAAAATTTTAATTAGTAACTTTTGGGAAATGTTTATTTGTATGAATATATGTGTTTGCATTAACACAAATTTATGGAAATAGCAAGAAGTTTAACATTGAGTAGAAAGGGAGCATGAATAACAAGCAGACTATTATATTTCAAATTTGAGATATGTAACATACTATTTATTATTTAATAATCATTTTACTTTCTCCTGAAACTAATAACCTCTTGAGATTGAATAGAAGAGTAAATCGATTTATGGGAGTATAAATCTGCAGAACACTTCTCTAAGGAAGACAAGGTACTAAACTAACATGATGGTTTGAACAACCGTAAAACTAAACACAGAAGTAAACAAGTGTACAGTGGTTATATCAGTGAATGAGACTTTTCCACTTTTTCAATAGCTTTTTGAAAGATAGTTATATGAATTATTCATAATCCTAATTTTAAAATTCTAATAAAGGATAAATAATACGAAGAAATAGTATCCTACCAAAACATATCTATCTAGGATAGATCCACAGAGAAAATTATTTTTTAAAATTTGTCCTGACAAATGGGATGCTTATATATCTATATATAATAGACAAACAGGATGATTATATATCTATTTATTTATTTGGGGAGTTTATGTACTAATAACTATCTATTCCCTTCTATTCTATTTGATGATTTAGCTTAATTAAAATCCACCCATATTTTTAAATTTATATTTCTAAATGTCAGTGACATTGTTATCTTTATTTCTCATCTCACCAGTTAATATTGCATCTCTAGACTTCTTACTCTATTATGAGAATATTCTCTTAAAAGATGAGAACATTTTCTTTAATTTATTTTCTTTAATTTACTCTTCATCTTCTGTGCTAAGTTATTTTTATTTTATGTCGGGGACACCACCGGGTCCCCAACAGTGCCAGGGAGCAGTTCCCTTTTACCTTCGGGCCGGTGGGGAATGGATGAAGACTCAGGAATCCGATGCAGTTTTAAAATGCTTTACTTATCACAGGTTCAGGCATACAAATCAGCAATAGGAAAAACCCTGTGCTCAGGACTCCCAGCTAGAACCCCAGCCACGTGTAGGCCAAGATGGCGGCCACCACGTGTAAAGGCCCTGTAGAGAGGAGACAAAAGACAAGATTCCCAAGAAGAGTGCAAGCCCACAAAGAGAGAGCAAGAGAGGAAGCAGGATGGTTTTATACCCCTGCAACTCGGACCTCCCACTATTATGGGAAGCAGGGAGGGTCAAATCCCCTAGGTAATTTCTCCCAGCACCTCACCTAAGCCCTTTTAGATGCTAATGTTTTGAGCCAAGATCTGCCTGGAAATGCCTTTATAGGGTAGAGAAGGTGGTTTCTGAGATGGCATGCCTCTGTAACCAAAGACTAATTCTAATGCCAGTTAAATATTTCTCCAAGCCCTCACAAGAGTTTCATCTACTTCACGGTAGTTTTGTATTTTAGTTGCCTTTAAGTTATCAGGGAGCCATGCTTGCTTGCTTGGAGGCAAACAGCATTTCTCTCTGGGCTAATTACTTAGAGATCCAACGTGGCCAGGCAAATATGCTGGTAAGATCTAGTTAGTCCCATGATGATTGTGGTAGCATGAGAGAATATTTATACCAGCCAGTACAAAATACATGGTCAGATAAACTGTCACATTTAGACTACCCCCCCTATCTACGAAGTGACCTGCAGGAGGAAATCCAGGGCAGATGCAGAGGCTCTTAGGGCTGTTTGGTGTCCTGCAACAATTTTACTTCCCTGAGATGGTTGACATTTACTCAGAACTTTGCTAGCTATTCTATAAGCTTATCTTAAAAAATTTTAATATAAAGTGGTATTTACTAATGATCATGAAATTATGTGTCATTATACAGTCAAACCTATATGTGATTTAATCTTATTTATCATACAACTTTTTCCCTGAGGGTCATCATTGCTTTCTAATTTACTTTGTTCTTTTCATTATTAAACTTTTTCATAATTCTAAGACATCATTATTTTCTATTGTTTTCTATTTTTATGTATTACTATCATAAATTTCCAGTGTCTCTACCTTTCCAAAGCCTTCTAATATTTTGCTTCAATCTGTACTGCAAGTTAGACTTGCTAGACCAGTTGTCCTACTACATTTGCCTTGACCACTGTCTTGGGTTGTATTCTTGCCACATTAGTGGTTATTTTCACAGGAGGGAAAGGTTTTGACAACATACTCTTCTTGTTACAATAAGACTTTCTTTAGCCTAACAATGACTTGTGCTTCATGAGGTAAACAACTTTATAAAGCTGTCTAAATACCATATTCTGTTTTTGTTTTTGAATGCTATCAGAGTAACAGCAAGCCATTTTCAAAAAGTTCTCTCTCTAAACTGGTAATTCAAATAAGCAATCCAGAACTTGGTTTTAATTTGGTCGTTTGACTCATGCCACTTTTGATTCATTTTGTTCCATAGTGAAACACTGCATTTTATTTTCTTTCCAGGCTTATTTGACAGACTAAATAGTCTTTAGTAAATGTTTAATTGTTTAAGGAGTTAAAACATCATATGTGAAATACTGATTAATATTTTACTATCTTTGACTAGAGTATTTTGATTCTGTTTTCATAGCAAAGACCCATTTTTTAGATTTATTTCTTGTGCATCTGTAAAATAGGATAAAGTTATAAGATTATTCATCAACCTGGTTATTTTTTTTCTTTTTGACAAAGTGTTATGTCATAATTATGTACAGCCCTAATTCCATTTATATATCCGTATGACAAATACTCTGAAGAGAAAAAAAGAACAGAACTTGAGTAATGTAACTAATTCAGCATAAGTAATTTGTTAATGCGGTTAGCTCTGACTCAGAACTATAAAATTCTTACAATTATTGGAATGCATAAAGAATGAAGTCTCTTACTTTTCTTATAATTGTTCAAATTATGCCAAATACTAACTTTTTATAAAGATCAATATCTTAAAGTTCTTTAATGTGAAAATGACATATATTGCACATTTACATTTTAAAAACTGACTTAAGAAATGTAATCTACTACAAAGCTCCCTTTCTTCTCTTCTACTGTTTCTCAGTGAACACTTATTCACTAAATTTTTCTTATGTATACATTTCTCCTATTTCCCTAGCACAGTACAAGGTTATTGAAGAAATTTCAGTAATTAGTATGCCAATATTTCATACCAAGTATCTGAAAGTACAGGTAGAGGCATAAGAAACCTAAATTTGAGGTGCATGAAACAAAATTTACTCAACCCTACCCACCATATTGGTTTTCCTCTACTTAGTGGATGCTGTGAACACAAGTTGAACTGAGAACACAAGTTGCCCTACATACCAGACTTTCCTCCCACACCTTGCAGGTAAGTCAGAGGATCCCTGCCTCCTCCCACTCACACTAATTTGTACCCACCTTCTTCTCTCTGACTAAGCCTTCCAGTGGAACTTCTGTCCTGTGTGTCTTTTCTTTAGATTTCTGAGTGGCACATGATTTTTATTGGAAAACATGCCCTTGATTAACTTCTTTGAATATATACTATACATGTTAGTGTATATGTATTCACACACACAAACACAGAACACACGCATATATATATATATATATATATATATATATATATATATATATATATATATATATTTGTATATATGGGATATATATATATCCCTAAAATAAATTTTAAAAAAACAAAAGAAAGTAGAAACATATCCCCTTTTCATGGATTGGACAGAATAAAATTGCAAAAAATTACAATTCTACCAAAAGCAATATACAGATTCCTTGAGTTCTTATTTTTTTTAAATAAAAACCTTGAAATATTTATTACAAATGTGACTAACAGTATTGTAAGTCTTAGTACCCCAATAAAATGGTTTAAAATCAAAGATTTAAAATAATAATCGCATGTTTTAAAGACAAGACCAAAGGTTGCTGAACTTTATAAGGGAGAATAATAATACTCCCTTGTTATAGCTAAAACAATCCCTCATAATGGGAAGCTTTGATTTTCCCAACTTCAAATTATATTTTGAAAATATTTTTTGTGCTCCTATGTTTCTTGTAGCACTATTCACAGTAGACAAAATCTGGAAACAATTCAAGTGTATAAGAACAGATGACTAGATAAGAGAACTATGGAAATATATATACAATGGAATACTACTCTACCACATGAAAATACAAAAATTATGCATTATGCTGCTACACCTACACAGCTGAAGGTTTCCATGCTGAATGAAGTCAAACACAAGGAAAGGGTCACACAGAATGATCTATCTCATATGTGGGATATAAAGAACAGAATAACTCAGGGCCAAGAGAAAAAAAACCTGAAAGTTGTTCTACAAAACTGAGTTGCCAAAACGCAGAGAGAGCAGGGGTGGAGGATTTGTAAGGTGTGTAGTTCAGCAGGGAGACAATGGTGGAGGGAAGGGTACTTGGACCTGGATACTTGGACCAAGGACCTGGGTACTTGGACCTGGGGGTGTGGACCTGGAATATTGTATATATAAAACCCTCTCGCTAACAGTACTGGCAGTGATCATGTGTTTTTTAAATCTTCACAAAATAAGTCCACAACACAGCTTTATAATTTTTTAAAGAAATTGAAACTTGAAAAAATATTCAAATCAGTTAATAATCAAGGGCATGTTTTCTGGTACAAAATCATGTGTCACTCAGAAATCTAAAGAAAATAGACACAAGATTAAAAGTTCCAGTGGAAGGCTTAGTCAGAGAGGGAATCTCAGAAGTACCAATGTACTATTTTGATGTAAATAATTTTAGTCACTTTATTGACTCTGAGGTCAAACTTTCCTACTGCAACTAGAACGTTATTTGAATTCTAGGGTATTTTCTTTCTCTTTGTGTGATGGAAATAAGATTTTAAAAAAGGACTAATTATTGATCTTGTGTGTTTTTTATTTTTATTTTTTTGCTCTTTTGGGTCACACCTGGCAATGCTCAGAGGTTTATCCTGGCTCTGCACTCAGGAATTACTCCTGGCGGTGCTCAGGGGACCATATGGGATGCCGTGGAACAAACCCGGGCCTGCACAGACCGGCTGCGTGCAAGGCAAACACCCTACCCGCTGGACTACCGCTCTGGCCCCATGTATGATATTTTAAATGATATCAGTTGTTCTAACTAAAATTCACATAAGTAAAACACTTTATTCTATGATAGTAACTTGAACTCAAACAAGAGCATTTTGAAGCTAGTAGTATATGATGATCAGCCTTAATGCAATATAGAACTCATTCCACTCAGTGTGAATACTTACTTTTGATACCTATCTTGTATCCCAGAATGTATTATACAGAAATAATCTGTATTCTGTAAATTCTCCTAAAGAAGTAGATATATCCTGAAAAACCTCAAAACTTAAAAGTAATACCTTTATGTTAAATAATTAATTATTTTGGTAAAATTCCCAGAAATTTTATTTGGTTCATTATAAATTATGAGAATTTTTTTCAACTGGGTACTGTTAGCCACTACCTATAGATTAAATCTGATCCCTCCCTCCAAATATTAATTTAAGAGATTAGTCTTAAAGAATAAAATTTTCATCTTTAAAAACCCTAATATTTAAAGATGGAAATAGGTATATCATCTCCACAGCAGTCAAAACGAGAAATTGCCCTTTTCAAATTGCATTCATGAAGTTTCTTAGACTCTGTGGACCTCTCAACTCCTCTAAGAATAAATAACACAATACGTGTGTCTTGTTATATATAAAGTGATTGATCCATAGTGCTTATTCTAGAGCCTTTTAGACTTTCCTATAGGAAACAAGAGAAAGACCACAGATAGAGAAATGTCTCCCCAACCTTGACCCAGACCACTTAGGAATAATAAGAGGACTAATATACTGAGATCTATTTAAGTTTAGGCTTCTCCACAGATCATTACAATCAAGATGCCAATTAACACTAAAAGTGACAGTGGCTTTTGTGATGTGGACAGCTGGTCACTCAAAGATACATAAGGACCACCTGCTCACATAGCATAGGCCACCAAACAGGCACCAGATGGTGACAACATTTGAATGTTATTTCTACAGTCACTTTTACCTCAGCTCTATTTAAACTGGACATTAGGAGAATGAGCTATAAAATTTGCATTTGATTTTAGATCAATATGGTTTTCTATAAATTTGACATGTAAGACTTACTTGGGCCAAAAGAATTATCCCTATGTATTGGTAGTTCATCAGAAGCTCTGTGTTGTGGTAATTAGTAGAAATTGGCTAAACCAAAGAATACTGTACCTGCTGAGAACTCCTTATCAGAAGTTTGGAGAGTAAATATGTAGAAATAATAGCTACAATAATATGTTGAATGAATTGAGAATTGATTGAGAGAGAGAGAGAGGGATGGTTGTCAGAATAGTCAAGTGCCACAGTAGTAAAAGAATCAAGATGTATGCTTGAGGCTATATATCTTCTGAATTTCTACAATATTTCATAGTTGTGCATATATTTTACAAAAACTCTAAAAATTTCAGACATGCTAATTGACTACCAAAATAAACAGACTGAAAATAAAATTTTCTCAATAAATATGTACTGTAAGGTTGAGAGATCATTTAATAGTTCAAATCACTTCCCGAATTAAAGGAGATGTTTTGTCAAACTGGCTGCTGCACCAAGTATAACAGAGTATTTATAAAATAAAACCTTGGTAACAATTTCAAATACATAATTTGCAACATGGATCTGAGATAGCACCCAAATCCTTAATAACGTAAAGAAAGAAACATTGTCTAAGTATCTAGGAGTCTCAAACAAAATTGTATAGCAAATTATACAATCATCTAATAGAAATTTTATTTTTTCTATTCTTTATTACAGAGTGGTTTATACTTATCACTGTATCACTGTCTTCCCATTGTTCATCGATTTGCTCGAGTGGCCACTAGTAACATCTCTATAAGTCCTGACACAAGCAAGTGTAACCTGAGGGCATCTGCTTGCTACAGGGCCAGGAAGAGCCCCAAACCATTCTTCAGGTCATGGAACTGAGGTCCATAATTGTTAGTAGTTTTTGGCATAACAGGTAAGTAAAACATGGGTAGCTTGCCAGGCTCTGCTGTGTAGGTGGTATAGTCTCAGTAGAAGGCTCTCATCTTGAGCATTTAAACTGATATACATAATAACCCATAAATGGATATATTACAAGGCACAATGTGTAAGAGAAGGGAGAGAGAAGAACAAGGAGGAGGAAGGGGAGACGAAAAGGAGCAGAAGGGAAAAGGGAAGGGGAAGAGAAGGGAAGGAAGGGGAGGAAGGGAGAGGAGGAGAAGGAGGAGAAGAAAAGTGGCTGACGTAGAGGCAGGCTGGTGTGGGGGGAATCTGGGAACATTGTTGGAGGGAAATGTTCACTGGTGGAGAGCTGGGTGCTGGAATACTGTATGACTGAAACCCAATCATAAACAGTTTTGTAAAACTCACAGTGGTACAGAGACTGGCACACATCGAAACAGCAAGAACAACCAGTGCTGGCGTGGATGTGGGGAAAAGGGACTCTCATCCACTGCTGGTGGGAGTGCCGACTGGTCCAGCCCTTTTGGAAAACAATATGGGCATTCCTCTGAAAACTAGATATTGAGCTCCCATTTGATCCAGCAATAGCACTCCTGGGAATATACCCGAGAGACCAAAAAACACATAGCACAAACACTATCTGTACTTCTTTATTCATCTCTGCGCTATTCACTATAGCTAGAATCTGGAAACAACCTAAATGCCCGAGAACAGAGGACTGGCTAAAGAAACTGTGGTTCATCTACACTATGGAATACTATGCAGCTGTCAGAAAAGATGACATTATGAAATTTACCTGCAAATGGATGGACATGGAGTCTATCATGCTGAGTGAAATTAGTCAGAAGGAAAAGGACAGATATAGAATGACTGCATTCATTAATAGGATATAAATAGATACCAGTGTTTTACTAAATATGGGAAATGGTAATGGCAGATTAAAACTCACCACTGAATATACACAAAGAGACTTAAGTGATGAACTCTAAATATCTGCAGGGCTATCCACAATGTGTAAAATAAGAGGGAGAGAGATGCAGAGACAGAGAGAGAGATAGAGAGAGAAAGAGAGGAAACTGGGGTACCTGCTATTAAGGCGGCCTGGGGCGGGAGGGGGGGGAGGGTACATTGGTGGTGGAAATGGGGCACTGGTGGAGGGATGGGTGCTGGAATACTGTATTACCAAGAACCAATTATGAACACCTTTGTAATTGTATGTTTCACGGTGGTATAATAAAAAAAATTAAAAAAAAAACTCACAGTGGTATTTAGAAAAAATCTCCCAGCTTAGGGCCAGCCCTATCAAAGGCCCAGCAGCCGCACTCATGGCCCAAAGCCACTGCCCTGGCCTCCATTGCTTCACACTGAGCTCCGCAAAGATCTTAACCTGCTCAAAATTTCAGGTGCCTAAAGTTTTTCTGGCTGAAAACACTAGTTCTCGTCGCCTGATGGACCACCCCCACAAAACACAACCCAGCGGTTTATAAATATGTTTGTTCCCCTGTTGCAGGAGTCCTGCAAAAAAAAAAAAATCTCTAAGAGCCTCTGCATCTGCACTGAATTGCCTCCTGCAGGTCACTTTGTAGATAGGGGGTAGTTTAAATGTGGCAGTTTATCTGACCATGTATTCTGTACTGGCTGGTATAAATATTCTCTCATGCTACCACAATCATAGTGGGACTAGCTAGATCTTACCAGAGTATTTGCCTGGCCACGTTGGATCTCTAAGTAATTAGCCCAGAGAGAAATGCTGTTTGCCTCCAAGCAAGCAAGCATGGCTCCCTGATAACTCAAAGGCAACTAAAATCCAAAACTACTGTGAAGTAGACGGAGACTCTTGTGAAGGCTTGGAGAAATATTTAACTGGCATTAGTATAGTCTTTGGTACAGAGGCATGCCCTCTCAGAAACCCTCTTCTCGAGAGGAGAGGAGATAAAGAACCTGCCATTTAGGCGGGATGTGGGAGGGGGAGGGAATTGGGGACATGGGTGGTGGCTGAGGGGCACTGGTGGAGGGCGGGGTGCTGGAACACTGTGTGACCGAAACCCCCAAACGTGAACAACGTTGTAATTGTATATCTCACGGTGGTATAATAAAATGTTAAAAAAAAAAAAAAGAAACCCTCTTCTCTACACTATAAAGGCTTTTCCAGGCAGATCTTGGCTCAAGACATTTCAGTATTATGTCAAACATGTTTACTGAGGTTTTTACTTTTATATCAAAAAATCAAAACTCTTATTTCCCTAATAGAGTTGGTGAACCTTGTTGAAACAACAGCCCCATCTGGAAGCTGTAGGCTAATGATGCTTTGCATGCAGCAGACCCAACTTCAATCCCTGTCACCCCCATATGGCCCCCAAGCCAGCTAGGATTCAGCCCTGAGCAATGCCTAAGTGTGCCCCCCAAGAAAAAGAAGAACGAAAGAAGGAGCACATGATCTTTAGCTATTAGGACTTCAGGGAAGTCTAGCTTGGAAAGCGTCTCATTATAAAAAATTTTTTGAAAAAGACTAGAAAAAAATTAAAAGGAGAGCACAAAAAAGTATTGGTAAAATTTGACAAATGCATTTCAGTATTATGTCAAACATGTTTACTGAGCTAGGCAATTAATAAAAAATATTCTGCACTAGAGTCCCTAATTATTATTCTGCACAGGCCAGAACACCTCTTCATTATCCCTTTTTGAATTGATTGTGTACATCAAACAGTTGAGATATAAATAAAATATGCCTGCATGCATAATACCCTCACATTAAAGCTGGAGGCAATTAACCTATGATTTCTCATTAATTAAATTAAAATAACCTTCTAAAAATGTCTAAAATCAAAATAGATTTCTTTTAGTGTAGATTTTCCTCACAATGAGTCAGAGAAGCTGTTTACCAAATTTATCACACCAATAGAAAATGCTGTTTCTGATTTTATCCCTGGCTCATCTCTAATTTTCTCCTAGGTTCCATCTCATTTACCTAAAACTGATTACAATATCAAGATTGGAGTTTTTCTATCTTTGAGAATACCAATTCTAATCAAATCTTTTCTATTCAATTATTCAAGCACCCTCTCCCTAAACTGGATTTTATCATGTAATATAAAGCTTTGAATTATTTGGTGAATTTGATGAATGTAGATATTCAATTCACATAAATGAGATGACAGAGGGCCTAACTGACCAGAATATAAGGCTGCCATGAACCAGGCTGATAAGTTTTCACAACCTCCTGTTCAAACTCCTTCCCTGATCGCCAGTTATATCAAATAGTAATTTTAAGTTTCAGTAGTATCGCCTTTACACAGTTAACTCTTTTTATTAGGCATAGATATCATCAAATACTATACTGTAATAATAGAACATTTCTGACTTTCTTTTCTCTGTTTCAATTTTTTTCCTTAGTATTCTAGTATATTAAGAAATCATATAGTCATATATTAGTCCCAAATTAAGCCAATCTTTATTTGTATGTAATGTGGTGCTAAAAATGGCGTTAACATATGTGCTGATTACTCTATTGCCCAATGGGGAAACACACATGTTCTCTCTTTTTCTTATATTCTAACACAATATCTGGCTGTGTTTTTGCAAGGTACTTTCTCAATACATGATCTTGTGTTTATTTAAATTCTATCCCTAAATTTGTTTCTTTCTTTCATATAAGCTCCTGTCATTAAAGGCTATGGATTAAAGCATTTGTCTTTTAGTGTCCTGGATAAGAACTTAAATAACAGACCCAGTGATGATTGGTGTGGTGTTGGAATAACAGCATTAGAAACCATTAGTAACAGTTATGTAAACTACAGAATTCCAATCATAAAAAGAAAGAAAACTGCCCACCATAGAGGAAAGCTGGGGAGGGGTGAATTGGCATAGAGAAACTGGGGACATTGGTGGTAGGAAATGTACACTCTGAAGGGCTAGATATTGAAACATTGTATTTTTTTTTTTTTTTTTTTTTTGCTTTTTGGGCCACACCCGGCGATGCTCAGGGGCTTCTCCTGGCTCTGCACTCAGGAATTACTCCTGGCAGTGCTCGGGGGACCATATGGGATGCCGGGGATTGAACCCCGGCCAGCACAGGCCGGCTGCATGCAAGGCAAACGCCCTACCCGCTGGGCTATCACTCCGGCCCCATGAAACATTGTATTCTTAAACCCAATCATGAACAACTTTTTAACTCCATATCTCTGATGATTCATATATATTTATATTCTATATAAATATATATTATATATTTATTTTATATAAAAAAACAGTAACAATAATAGACCTCATTTCCATGACCTGAAGGAATGGTTTGAGGCTCTTCATGTTCCTGGATCAAGCGGATGCCCTTGGGCTACGCTAGCACAACAGGACATATAGAGATGTTTCTGGTGCCTACTCAAGCAAATCAATGAACAATAGTAAGATAAGTGATAAGTGATATTAAATATATATTATATATTGAATATATTATATATTATATATAAAGAATCCAAATCAAAAAACTTGTTCAAAAAGACAAGGAAACATCTTTTATTTTTATTTTTGTGACCTTGTCTTAGTCTCTATTAATTTTCTTGTGAGGTACTATCATTTTCTTAAAATGTTGCATTTTTGTAATGATTCTAATCACCACATATCAATAAAACACTTATCAATTTCTATTGCAAATCTAATCATTCCCTAAAATGCATCTAAATTATCCATCTATAATGTGTATCACCTGTACTCATTAATTACTTCCCTCAACTTTATCTTGTTCTTGACCTAAATGTGTGGCCATGAGCTCTTTTTATCTTTTTTGCCATGCCTTTTCAACACAGATCATTAATTTATGATCATTTTTTCAAAAAAAAAGATTTTTGCCTTCTAGGGGCCAAAATGAGTACAGCAGGTTAGGTGTTTGTCTTGCATGTGACTGACCTGGGTTTGTTTCCAGCATCTCATATTGTCCCCCAAGCACCACCAGGAGTAATTCCTGAGTGCAGAGTCAGGAGTAACCCCTGACTCTTGCAGGGGGCATTGCCGGGTGTGACCCAAAAAACAAACAAACAAAAAAAAAATATATATATATATATATATTGCATGCTAAACCAGGAAATATCCTGTACTCTTACAAAAGAATGATCCTCTTCTGCTCTAGGTTTAGCTAAACTATCCAAGGAGTAAGCAATTAATCCGTTTCTAACCAATGAACTTTAAGGGAAAATTAGCTGAGAATAGACTTTCATTCCTAAATAAAATGAAAGACTCTCATAAGGACAAAAAATATATAAACCTAGCACTTTCTTTCTCGATTGGCTTTGGGCCATACCCTGTTGTTTTCAGGACATACTCCTGGTTCTGTGCTCTTGAATCAATCCTGGAAGTGACCAGGGACCATAGGTGGTGTCAGGGTTGTCTGAATGCAAGGTAAGTGCCTTAAACATTTAACATCTTTCTGGCCCTGTCATTTTCTAACTCCCTGGAATATTATTTGTAATGTTATAACTATGGCATTCCCAGTGGATAAAAAATTATTGATCAAAAGAAGGTAAATGCCAAGGGATCTTGATGGTATCACTGAACTGCAAACCCACACTTCAAGACTTTTTTCTTAACAATAAGAAATGCAAATTTAACAAATGTGATTTCAACTGAAAAAGATAAAAAGGAAATTATTTTACTGTACAAAGTGACGATGCAAAGGGACTATGTAAAGCATTGTTCTTTGATGCCCAATTTAGGATCCCATGGCACTGGAAAACCATGAATACCCTGTTAAGTTCATGATAAATTCTTATAAGAGATTGATAACATATTACACAAAATTTAATGTCAAGTTGCACACTATCTCTGATTCAACAAAGGCATCAGAGAAATTCACTAAGCACATATTTAAACAATTGAATCTGTCATGTGCATTCTCAGAAGTCCCTGAAGAAGTATATGCCTGACAGGATACAATGGCATTGGAAAAGCTATTATAGTCAATTCTATGAATCAGGTACCCTGATTCCCCAAGGCAGTTTTACAAGAGCAGGTCAGTGACTTCTGTTTAAAGCTTTGTTTTAAAATGCTAAGAGGGATGTGTGAAAGGTCGCTTTTAGTGATGAATCCTACTAATACTACATTAAAACAAGGAAGGTGCTATTACATAAAAATATCTTTTTTAAGGAAAAAAACAATTGTGTAACAAATCTTAAAATGATTTATTGATCCAATATACTGCACATCATTGAAAACATAGTATGCAATACTTAAAATTATAAAATGAAAAATATAAAGTATTAATGTGGCTAGATTTTGTAAATCTATAAGTATGATTTTAGTGCTTCAAATTTGTTACCTTATAAAATTATAACCTTACTGCAGTAATATTCAGATAACACATTCATAAACTTTCTTGATGTTGACAAATCTTTTGCCTTTGAAATACAATTATGTTTAGGAAACAGAATAATGTCATTTAGTTTAATGAAATTATTTCAAATAGCCTAAAGCCTTGCTTTCTAAAAACACCAAAGGAATGCAAATCTTTTCTGTGCTCTGATTTCCTATAAACAATCTTACCCGATGTCAAACACGTAGAAGGACGTGGATACTCCCCATGCCCCTTGCATATAGAGGCCTCATTCCTTCAAAGTAGCCTCCCATTCCCCAACACGCCAGTTCTTCCTATGCATATTCTGAAGATCATTCCCATTGTGTGACTAATTCACCCTCTTGTATTTCCAAAATTAAATAGGTCACTTCAGATACCTTCCCTTGACTTCCAAGGACTTACCTAAACTTATTCTGAAGTACTTCCATGTCTTTCATTATTCCAATGCTTTTGCCTCATTATTCAGATAGTTCATATAGTTCATGACTAGACTTAATGAAATCTCCCTGAGGAGTCATGTCCTATATTCCTGATTCACAAGTTTCATACTATTTTCTATTTTGTACCCAAGGCTCCTCAAGAGGACATTAAGTCATACTTTCAGCTCCTAGTTTAGAAGGACCATGTCAGAAAGGATGTCACAAAGTATGCCAGTCCTTAGAATCATTTTCCATCAATTCTACAAGTATCACAAGTGAGACACTATCACTTTACAGTGCTATTGATATTACTTGACTAGCATGAGCTCAAATATAAAGAAAATAAGTTTATTTTTCCTTGATATTAAATGTAACAAAGCTTGGCTTTCTCTATGTGTGCACTATTTGAAAACACCAGTATGAAAGTTTTGGATGTTATTAGTATTTCCCCTCCTCCTCACACTAAATCCTTACCACTCACTCAGAGATCAATACAAACTAGCTCTTAATCCTTATCATCTGAGCTTCATACAGACATTAAGTTGGTTTTGGATGTTGAGGAAAGTTTATTAGATCAAACTTATAAAGCCACATGGAAAAGAAAAATTGGATGAGTAGATCTATAAGACTTAATTAAAATCATTTAAAATATTCATATGTTTATGATGAATCAAATAAAATGATTAAAATCAAAATAAAAGCTATTTAGCAATAAATGAAAATAGAAATTCAACAAAATGCATATAACACTGCAAAAGCAATGCTGAGAAGGAAGTTTGTAAAAATGAATAGGCTTTCCAAAAAATGGGGGGTTGTTCATCAAATAGTGTAACAAAAGAAATTTCTTAAAAGCATTAGGTATTTATTATTTACAACAGAAAAATCAAGGAAATTTAAGGAAAATTTAAGGAAAGTTTTAGGAATTTTCCTTAAAAATTTAAGGAAATTATTAATAAGAGCTCAAAATATCAGTAAGCAACTCGTCTTTTAGAATTATCACATGCTAGACGCTTTTTCTTTTTTTCTTTTTTTTTCTTTTTTCTTATTTTGTGGGAGACACACCCGGCAATGCTAAGGGGTTACTCCGGCTCTGCACTCAGGAATTACTCCTGGAGGTTCTCAAGGGACCAAATGGGATGCGGGGGACCAAACTGTGGTCGGGCGCATACTAGGTAAAACTCCCTACCTACTGTGTTATCACTCCTGCCCACATTTATTTTCTTTAATCACTATATTCTTTATGTTCCATGAAAGCTTCAAGTTTGTCTTGTCCTATTATTCCCCACTCAACACAGTGGAATAAACACTTTTGCCTAGTTTTAGAATTCAATTATTTAATTCAATTCTTTAATTTCCAATAAATTCCAAATTTATTGGAGATACAGTAGCTCATGATAGTCTATAATGTTCCATTGTTCTTCTGAACTATCATTTGTAATGTGTCTTTGTCATTTCTGATTGTATTTAATTGCCCGCTCTTTCCTTTTATTATTTAAACTAGCTATAGGTTCATCAATTTTATATTTTGAAGCAGTTTTTCTGGGTTATATGGAATTACCATTTCAGTTTTGTAAGGAATTTCCATAAGGGCTTCTATCATGGTTGTGACAATTTATCTTCCCATCACTTGTATACAAGTACTTTTTCCTCCACATTCTCACATTTGTTTTCAATCTCTCAACATCATGATGTTTTGATTAAATTTCCCTAACAATAAATGATCTTTATCATTTTTTAGGTTAGTGAGACATCTTTATATCTTTTTTGGACAGCGCCAATTCATGCTGTTTTGTGGATAATGGTTAGACCACAGTCAACTAAGCTTAGGGCCTACTCCTGGCTCTGACCTCAGGGATCACTTCTGGCAGGGTCAGGAGACTACCTGGAAAGCAGTGGATCAAAACCAGTCAGCTACATGCAAAGCAAATGCCTTACCTGATGTACTATCTCTTACCTTATTTGTATTTTTGGTTCATTTGTTGGATTATGAGCTTGCTTTATTGCTTTTCTGTTAGGTACTAAAACATATTTTTTGTTTACTTCTTATAAGATATATGGTACGCAAATATCTTTTCCCTATAACTTCTTCACTTGATCACTTGACATCCCATTATTCATCGATTTTCTCGAGCAGGCTCCAGTAACGTTTCCATTTGTCCCTGTCACCTACCAGTGTAGCCCAATGGCATCTGCTAGTTCCAGGAATACAAAGAGCCTCAAACCGTCCATTCAGGGCCTTGACGAAGAAGTCTGACCATCTTGTAGGTGGGAAGCCACGTAATCTTTTGACTTCCGATAACAAAGCTGTCTTTTTTATAGTCTAAAATATTTTCCATGCAAAAGGTTTTACATTTGGTTTCATCCATTTGTTATTTTTGTTTTGTTCTCATTTGTTTTCCTTGTTCTCAAAATGAGTCTCTTTTTAACCAAATGTATATTACTGTTTAGTAAAGGATTATAATAATTTCTGGTATTAATGCACAATCTTACTACAAACTCCTGCCAACAAAGTTCCCATGACCCTCGACCCTCCAACTCAACCTAAGTCTCCTGTAGGTGGATATCCTTTCCCAGTAAAACCCCTATAATTTACTAAGTGACTGAGATTTAGTGTATATTGTTATCTTTGGTAGCACAGTGTGCTCAAGGATCTCTACTTATGTTGCTATGTTTATTCTGGCAAACTTTTTGAAATGTCCTTCTTTTTTAGTGTGTTTGGTTTCTGATTTTGTTTTTGGGTGACACCTTGGAAGTGCCCAAAGCTTATCCTGGCTCTAAGCTCAGGGATCACTTCTAGAAAACTTGGGGACTTTATGAGATGCCAGAGCAAAGCCCTACCTACTGTGTTATCACTCCCCAGGCATCACTCCCACTCTTATTATACCTTTAATGTTAAGGGTCCTAGAGTATATCACCTATTTTTCCTCTAAAAGTTTTTCAGTTTAGAGTGTAATATTCAAATCTTTAATAATTTTGAGTTAACTTCTGTGTATGCTGTCAGTGATTTACATTTTTGCATGAAATTCAAATAACGTAAAAATGCCGATTTTAAAGGATATTTATACATCTATGTTTATAATAGCTTCATTCAAAAGAATCATCACATGAAATCAACCTACAGCCTATTGACAGATGGCTGGAAAAGATGCATCTGTGGTATATATAATCCATGGAATGCAAGTTGCCATTTAAGTAAAGATGAAATTTTCCTTTCAAAACAAAATGGCTGGATCTTGAATTGATAATGCTATAAGCTATATTATGCCATGTTATGTTATTTTATATAAGTGAAATAAGCAAGGGAAAGATAATTACAAGATTGTTTACTCTGATTAAGAATTCAAATAAGTAAAGCAGAAAAATGGGAAAAAAGAAACACAACTAACTCCAAGATTTATGAAAACTTTCATGTATGCTAGTAGTAAAATAGAGGAAGCTGGAGGAATGAGCTTTACTCATTTTAGTAGCATGATGGCATTGGAGCTTTGGGTGGGTGCGGCGTGAGTTAAATTCATATAATTCTACTACTAAACCAATACTAAATAAGGAAATACCACAGTGATCTAGTCCAATATGTCGATATTTTTAAAAACAATTTCTTAATTTTATTGGTATTTTCTATTTGTTTCATTATTTTTTTTCTACTCTTTATCTTTGTTAAAAGATAACATTTCCATCTTATTTCTAACTGGGTTTAGTCCATTCTATTCTAATTACTTAAAGTGCAAAATTATTTTACTAAAATAGATATTCCTAATATAGGTGTTCATTTTTTTGTAAATTTCCCTCCTCTTAACACTTATTGAAGCATAATATACATTTTGGTGAGTTTATATTTTCATTTATTGTAAAATTATTATTATTTTAAAATTATTTTATTTTTACTTCATTTGATCAATTGGGATTATGCTCTTTTAATTTTTATGTATTAGTAATTTTCTTTTTTTTATGTGTATTTCCATTTTATTTACTCTAGTTCAAATATTTTTTAATTTTTAAAAGAGGCATTACTGTGGGGTTGGAGCGAGAGTACAGTGGGTAAGTTACTAGCCTTGCATGTGGTTGGCCCCAATTGGATCCCCAGCATCCCATATTACTCCCCGAGGCTGCCAGGAGTGATCCTTGAGTTTAGAGCCAGGAGTAAGCCTTGAACACATCTGGGTGTGATCCCCCAAAAACAACAAAAAGTAGGTGTTATTGGTATTATTATTAGTTAAAAGTATGTGTATAATTACATATAGAAGAGTATGTTTTAGGTCTTTCCCCCTGGATAATTGGATTCTCTCTCTCTCTCTCTCTCTCATTCATGAGTCCTTAATCCTAAAAACCTAAGATCCTAAAATGACTCAGTTTTGGAAAATACAGAGTACTGTAACAAATGATTAACAAGCATTGTCTTGTGTATTAATAATATTATTTATTCCATACTATTTGTGTTAGGTAATGTGTTAGATGTTTACCTGTAATTTGTTTTATTTAATTGTGGGGATCTGGGTCATGCCCAACAGTGCAGTGTTCTCTGTGTGCGCCATCATTCCCAGTGGTGCTTGGAGGATCACACTCAGAGCTGGGGGGTTCAAACTGGGGCCAGCTGCATGCAGGAAGTGCCTTATCTCATGTGCTATCTCTGGTCCTACCCTCATTTTTTTTATTATTTTTTTTATTTTTTTTTTTAAGTATTTTATTATACCACCGTGAGATATACAAAAAAAAAGATATACAATTAAAAAGTTCATGTTTGGGTTTTGGTCATACAGTGTTTCAGCACCCGTCCCTCCACCAGTGCCCATCTCCCACCACCAACATCCCCGGTTCCCTCCCCCCCTTCCCCAGCCCTGCTCCATGGCAGGTTCTTTATTTCTTTCCCTTTCTCTCTCTTTCTCTTTTCCTTCCCTTCCAGTCTATGGATTACAGAACATACATTAAAAGGTTGTCATTTGTATCCTTTTGCCTCTATTTAATGCTCAGTTCTAGGTTGGCATTAGTACCCTCGACTATTGTTAGCCCCCTGTTCCATTTTCTGTCTTACCTAAACTCTGACTCCCACACGTTTGTGATAATCTCCACCTTTGACAAGACCTCCTGATATATGTTTCACTTGACCTTGGATATTGGTATCATAATATGTACATATATATTTATGCCATGCAAATAAATGCAGTCATTCTGTATCTGTCTCTCTCCTTCTGGCTAATTTCACTCAACATAATCTTCTCCATGTCCATCCATTTATAGGCAAATTTTATAACTTCATTTTTCCTAACAGCTGCATAGTATTCCATTGTGTAGATGTACCATAGCTTCTTTATCCAGTCATCGATTTTCGGGCACTCTGGTTGCTTCCAGATTCTGGCTATTGTGAATAATGCTGCTATGAACATAAAAGTAGGGATGGTGTTTCCCGCTGCGTATTTTTGGTTTCCCAGAGTAGATTCCCAGGAGTGGTATGGCTGGGTCAAATGGGAGTTAAATTTCTAGTCTTTGGAGGAAAGTCCATATTGTTTTCCAGAAAGGCTGTATCAGCCGGCATTCCCACCAACAATGAATGAGTGTCCCCTTTTCCCCACATCCACGCCAGCACTTGTTGTTCTTGCTCTTTTGAATATGTGCCAGTCTCTGTGGTGTAAAGTGGTATCTCATTGTTGTTTTGATTTGCATCTCTCTGATGATTAGTGATGATGAGCATTTTTTCATATGTTTTTTGGCCATTCGAATTTCTTCCTTGCTGAAGTTTCTGTTCATTTCTTGTCCCCATTTTTTGATGGGGTTGTTTGTTTTCTTCTTGTAAAGTTCTACCAGTGCCTGATATATCCTGGATATTAACCACTTATCAGATGGGTATTGGGTGAATATTCTTTCCCATTCTGTGGACTGCTTTTTGTATCTTAGTCACTGTTTCTTTTGAGGTGCAGAAGCTTTTCAGTTTCATGTAGTCCCATATGTTTATCTTTTCTTCTAGTTGCTTTGTTAGTGATGTTTCACCTTTGAAGATGCCTTTAGCTTCAATGTCGTGGAGGGTTTTTCCTATATTTTCTTCAATGTACTTTATGGATTCAAGTCTGATATTGAGATCTTTAGTCCATTTTGATCTGATTTTTTGTGCATGGTGTTAGACACAGATCCAAATTCATTTTTTTAGACGTTGCTGCCCAGTTTTCCCAACACCACTTGTTGAAGAGGCTGTCCTTACTCCATTTTAGACTAATTGCACCTTTATCAAAGATTAAATGATCATGTGTTTGAGGTTGGGTGTCAGGATACTCTATTCTATTCCATAGGTCCACAGGTCTGTTTTTATTCCAATACCATGCTGTTTTAATTACTACTGCCTTGTAGTACAGTTTGAAGTTGGGAAAGGTGATGCCTCCCATCTTCTTTTTCCCGAGGATTGCTTTAGCTATCCTTGGGGGTTTATTGTTCCATACAAATTTCAGGAGCGTTTGGTCAATTTCTTTGAAGAATGTCATCGGTATCCTTATAGGGACTGCATTGAATCTGTACAGAGCTCTAGGGAGTATTACCATTTTGACAATGTTGATTCTCCCCATCCATGAACAGGGAATGTGTTTCCATTTCCTTGTGTCCTCTTTTATCTCTTGGAGCAGTGTCTTGTAGTTTTCTTTGTACAGGTCCTTTACATACTTGGGTAAGTTGATTCCTAGGTATTTGATTTTCTGTGGCACAATTGTGAATGGAATTGTTTCCTTAATATCCCTTTCTTCTGTTTCGCTATTTGTATATAGGAAAGCCACTGACTTTTGGGTGTTGATTTTGTATCCTGCCACTCTACTATATGCGTCTATTGTTTCTAGGAGTTTTTTGGTAGAGAGTTTAGGGTTCTCTAGGTATAATATCATGTCATCTGCAAATAATGATAGCTTGACTTCTTCCTTGCCTATCTGGATGCCCTTGATGTCCTTTTCTTCTCTGATTGCTATGGCAAGTACTTCCAGTACTATATTGAATAAAAGAGGTGAGAGGGGGCAACCTTGTCTTATCCCTGATCTCAGGGGGAAGGCTTTCAACTTTTCCCCCATTTAGAATGATGCTTGCTGTGGGCTTTTGGTAGATGGCTGTAACTATCTTGAGGAAAGTCCCTTCAATTCCCATTTTCTGGAGCGTTTTAATCATGAACGGGTGCTGGATCTTGTCAAATGCTTTTTCTGCGTCTATTGAAAGGATCATATGGTTTTTTTTTTTTTTTTATTGATATGATGTATTATGTTGATTGACTTGCGAATGTTGAACCATCCTTGCATTCCCGGGATGAATCCAACTTGGTCATGATGTATAATCTTCTTGATGAGTCTTTGGATTCTGTTTGCTAGTATTTTGTTGAAGATCTTAGCATCCGTGTTCATCAGGGATATTGGTCTGTAGTTTTCTTTCTTTGTGTTGTCTCTCCCTGCTTTGGGTATCAGGGTGATATGTGCCTCGTAGAAGCTGTTTGGGAGTGTTTCTGTTTCTTCTATTTCCTGGAAGAGCTTGAAAAGAACTGGCAGTAGGTCCTCCTTAAAGGTTTGGTAGAGTTCACTAGGGAATCCGTCTGGACCTGGGCTTTTGTGTTTGGGAAGTCTTTTAATTACTGTTTCTATTTCCTCAATGGTGATAGGCTTATTCAGGTATTGGAGGTCTTCTTGTTTCAGCCGTGGGAGGTTATAGGACTTCAGGAATTGATCCATTTCTTCTAGATTCTCATGTTTCACGGCATACAGGCTCTCAAAGTAATCTCTGATGATCTTTTGGATTTCTGTGGTTTCTGTTGTGATGTCACCCTTTTTATTTCTGATTCTGTTTATTTGGGTTCTCTCTTTCCCTGTCCTTACAAGTCTTGCCAATGGTTTGTCAATCTTGTTTATTTTTTTCAAAAAACCAGCTCTTGGTTTCATTAATCTTTTGGATTGTTTTTTTTGGTTTCCAACTCATTGATTTCCTCTCTAAGTTTTATTATTTCCTTTTTTTCTGCCTGGGTTGGGCTCCTTTTGTTGGTCTTTTTTCTAATGTCTTCAGCTGTGTAGTCAGGTTATTTATGTGGGCCCTTTCTTGTTTCCTGATGAATGCTTGCAGGGCTATAAACTTTCCCTCTTAACACGGCTTTTGCCGTGTCCCACAAGTTCTTATAATTGGTATCTTCATTTTCATTTATTTCCAGAAATCTTTGGATTTCCTGTTTGATTTCTTCTATGACCCATTTGTTGTTCAGCAGTGAGCTGTTCAGTTTCCAGGTGTTTGGTTTGACTCCCTGTTTTTGCGTACGGTTAACTTCCATTTTCAGTGCATCATGGTCTGAAAAGATAGTTGACACAATTTCTATCTTTTTAATTTTATTGAGGTATGCTTTGTGGCTCAGCATGTGGTCTATCTTGGAGAATGTTCCATGTGCACTAGAGAAAAATGTGTATTCAGCTTTTTTGGCATGAAAAGCCCTGTATATATCTACTAGCTCTCTTTCTTCCATTTCTTCCTTCAGGTCCAATATTTCCTTGGTGAGTTTCAGTCTTGTTGATCTGTCCATCGTTGATAGAGCAGTGTTGAAGTCTCCAACTATTATTGTGCTACTGTCAATGTCTTCTTTGAGGTCTCTTAGCAGTTGTTTTATGTATTTTGCTGACCCCTCATTGGGTGCATATATGTTTAGTAGTGTAATTTCTTCCTGGTGTACATACCCTTAATTAATAAGAAGTGGCCTTCGTTGTCCCCTTCTAACCTTTTTAAGCCTGAAGTCTATATTATCTGATACTAATATGGCCACACCAGCCTTTTTGGAGGAGTTGTTTGCATGGAGAATGGTCTTCCAACCTTTGACTCTGAGTCTGTGTTTGTTCTGCTTATTCAGATGCGTTTCTTGTAGACAGCAGAATGTTGGGTTCAATTTTTTAATCCATTTTGTCACTCTGTGTCTCTTAATTGGTGCATTTAGACCATTGACATTGAGAGAGATTATTGTCATCGGATTTTGTGCCATCTTTTTTTTTGTGTTTGTTGTGCTTATGGGTTTGGTCGCATTACAGTAGACCCTTCAGTCCTTCTTTTAAAGTTGGTTTTGAGTCCATGAAGTTCCTGAGTTGTTGCTTATCCATGAAGTTGTGTATCTTTCCTTCATATCTGAATGTGAGCCTGGCCGGGTAAAGAATTCTCGGTGAAGCCTGCAGTTCATTGAGCCTTTTCGCAATATCCCACCATTGTTTTCGGGCTCGGAGTGTTTCATCAGAGAAGTCTGCTGTAAATCTTAGAGATGTTCCTTTGTATGTGATTTCCTTCTTTGATCTTGCTGCTTTCAGTATTCTATCCCTATCTATAGTTTTTGTCATTTTTATTAAGATGTGTCTTGGAGTATTCTTGTTGGGGTTTCTTTTTAGCTGGTATTCTACGGGCCTCTTGGATCTTGAGGCAAGCATTCTTTAGTTCCGGGAACTTTTCAGCAATGATGGCTTTGACAGTTTCTTCTTCATCAGGGTTTTCTTCTTGCCCTTCTGGGACCCCAATGATCCGTATGTTGTTTCTTCTGGCTTCATCCCGATTATCTCTTGTTGTCCCTTCGTAATTGTGAGCCTTTTTTCTATCTTCTGGTGTTGTGTACAGAATCTTTGGAACTTCGCTCTTCGAGATCACTAATTCTTTTCTTCAGTAGCTATTATTCTGCTATGATGGCCTTCCACTGTGTTTTTTATTTCATTTACCTCATTTTTAATACCTGTCATTTCCCTTTGCATTTTCCTCACTTCTGCTATCATGTCCTCTTTGTATTTTATTGATTTTGCATTCCATTGCTTCTTTGAATTCCTTCTGAATCCTTAACAGTTCTTTCCGAAATTCTTTTTCAGATAGGTTATGCAACTCATTGGTATTGCTTGACTCATCTGGACCAGTGACTTCACCACAGAGCTTGATGGAATTTTTGCGTTGCTTTACCATTATGACTATTGTAGGTTGCAACTGTGAGTTCTTGGGTGACTAGATAGTACAGTTAGTAGGGGTCTGGTCTG